>SIXB01006366.1:0-11842 GCA_007018985.1 Anopheles bwambae | reverse complement strand
GCGCCTTCGGATGACTCCGGACGACTCCTGGCGACTCTGGACGACTCCAGACGACTCCGGACGACTCCGATTCTGGACGACTCTGGAAGACTCTGGAGGCTCCGAACGACTCTAGAGGACTCCGAACGACTCTGGACGACTCCGGACGACGCTGGACGACGCTGGACGACTCTGGACGACGCTGGACGACTCCGTATGACCACGAACGACTCCAGACGACTCCGGATGACTCCGGATGACTCAGGACGATTTTGAACGACTCTTAACGACTTCGGACGACTTAGGACGACTCTGGACGATTATGGGCGTCTCCGGATGACTCCGGACGACTCCAAACGATCTCGTGCGATTCCGGACGATTCTGAACAGCTTATCACGAATCCAAAAAGCTACAGACAATGCTGGGCGGACCTACCTTCCGAAGCCAGTTCCGAAATGGTTGAAGTCGACTGCGGATTTTGGCCAACTAAACCCATCACTACACGGTACAAAGAAGTAGACAGCAGTACTGTATTTCTACGACACGGAGTGACGAATTTGCGATTGGTTCTTTCCGTCGTTTAGTCCTTGAATGCTGCAATAAAAGAAGCTTCTTTTGGTGTTGCGCTTTCTCACTAACAAAGGCTCAGGCTCTACTACTGCCAGTCACAATGCAAGTCGAAAGGTCGCTGCACCCAAGAACCGTGATTCGTCACTGTCGCTCGTAAGTAATTGTCTGGGCACTATTCGCCTCTAGCACCTTATTTATTATTATACTATCGCGCTCCGGAAGTCAAGTGTGTGGGGGGTTACGCGAAGATAAGAATTATCAGTTGTTGTTTTTTTTTGCTCTTGCATCCAGAAAAAGGAGAGAAAGAGCAACAGTTTGCACTGTGTACTGTTGTCTGTTTGCTCGATTTAGGTCAGCTCAAGTGGTGATGACGGAATAATGAGTTTCTCTGAAGTGTGGCACTTTGTCTGCTATGCTCCCGCGATCCTCTTTTAACCAGCATCTGAAGATTTCTGATTGCTTGTTATTGCAAAAGATAATCCGTTTCAAGAAAGGTTCTCCTGCGTGCACCCAAACGCCACACTTATCGACGCGGGCAAGAAGACCTTGGTGGTGCGAGAAAGTGTTTTTCGGTCATAAATAGCATCAGCATTGTTGGCCCACATCGAGTGTGCAGGGATGGTGTTCTTCATTCATGGTTTTATTTTGTACGACCTTTCTCTTCCACCTCTCTGGGGAGGGCGAGCTGCCGTTTGCACACTCGGACAACCGGGACAAACATAAATAGACGCAATCGGGTGACAAAGATCCTGTGTGTGTGTGTGTGTTGGTTCATCCGCCCGTGTGCATCCTATTTAGTGGGAAGCGCGATCGGTTTCTAGTTCAAGTTCGTGCCCATTTTGCCTGCTGCTTGCCTGCAGCCGCGGGTGCAGTAGTTGTCAGCAATGGTTGACTCACACCCACGCACCAATTCACTTTGCTGGGAGTAAATCAGTGTGTAGTGTAGTGCTATTTTTAAACCCCTTCTCCCACCAAGTAATGGAAAATCCAAGCTCTCCAGTAACCCACTCTCTAGTGCAGCAAATGTGTTGCTTGCTGCAGAAATTCACTTGCAAGTCACTTTCACTAGAAGTTACGTTCATCAACCACTGTCCCCGCATTGTGCAGGAGCAAGAGTGTGTAAAGGTGGCGCAGATGACATCACTTTTCCATCGCGATCGAAATTGAGGTCAAATCGAAAACGCGATGTGTTGTATCTGATGGTTATTCTCTACGTGCACGTTGGGCGGCGTAGAGATGTGTTCTCTACACATTACGCAAAAAAAGATGTTGAACTAATTTGGCCTTGCCGGTGTTCCTGTATAGCCCTCTCCTTCCCCTGCTTTTTACGAATCGATGAAAATAAATTCCTCTGCCCGTTGTTTGTTTTCGTTTGTTGATCGCGAGCGCGCGTCGTCCTATGTTGTTGCGACAGCCCCGAATTCGACTCTGCTACACTGTTTGCCTACGGATTCCGGTGGGGAGGTGGATTTTGGACGGTGGAGGTCTAGGAGAGATGATCTTGATCATTGGGAACCGTTTTTTTTTTCTTTCGTTTGTTTGGATGAAAAGAATGGAAAGAGACACGAGGATGGGGGACGGAAAACAGGCAGAGCATCTATTAATAGGCAGTCGTCGGAGGCATACCTCACACACTTGAACACTTCGATTTTTCATCACGCCGCATTATTTTTCTCTATGTGGTTTTATTAGTGTGAAATGTTTGCTAGGGGAGGACGAGAGAGAGAGAAAGAGAGAGTGAGAAGATTTAATGAAAGTTTGGAAAGAAAATCTTGCTAGAAGGAGATAAATCTTGAATTTCATAGAGAGCATCTGCCTCCAATGCCTGGGATGCATTTTAGGTCCGTTCCAGATTTTCGAAATCTATAAGTGGTTCCAGTTTCTACACATCGCAACTCCTCCATATCCATTCGTGATGAAGCATTTCATCAAAAACCACATTGGATGCATTAAACCCTGCTTTGCACCATCCGCCAAGATGGCAAAGGCAAATTTCCACCTTTTCTCATTATATCGATTGTCGGATGGCTCCCCCTCCACAAGAGCAGCATTGGCATCCAACAAATTGGTTTCCCCCTCTCTCTCCCTTGTTGGTGTTGACGAGCAAAGAAAACTTGACCTCTCAGGAAGCCTGGGAGAGGGGAGAGGTGACGACATCAGCTGCCAAGAAAAACCTCATCGTCGACGTCGTCGGTGGTGGTCGGGCCGTGTGTTTTCATCTCGAGGACATTTATCTCTTGCTCGGGCAAAAAAAAAGGGTTTACTCACATTGGTGAGATAATTTCTCCTCCTCTAACTCTTCAAATACATATGCACACACACACACACATACCGATCAGTGTCTATTTCAAGCTACAAACCTGCAAAGGGAGTGGTAGTAACGCCTGTGCGGTGCGCTCCCTGTGCATTGGGTGTGCTTCTTCTATCTGTATGGCTGCTGGTGTGTGATATCATCCGACGATACACCGAAATGACTGTCCGTGTGTTTGGATATTCTCATCTACTGGTCATCATTCACACGCCGGACTGCGGGTGAGATAATCTCGGCGATGACGAACCTGTGGCAATATTAAAATTTGCTCCTCATAATCTGTTTTTACGCTGCAGAGCACTGACGCAGCAAACCTTGGAGAAGATGTTCTTGGGACTCGCTGCAAATGAGTGATGTGTGTGCTCTAGCCAAAGTTCTATTACCAAGGATATTGTCTAAAAGACAAATGGAGCTCTTTATAGGTTGAAGATGTCGAAGGTTCAGGAATTTTGGTGGATGCTTGGGTCCTGGATTTTGGAGGAAAAGAAACCCCAGCGAGAGGGAGCGTTGATCCCAACAAAATGAACACATCTAATGAGGTGCCGATAGTAGCTCAGACACGCTACAGCAAGTCACTCAACAAGCCAGGGAAGGCATTTCTGGAATTCCAAATGAAATTTTCATCCTAATTAAAATCGGATTGTGCTAAAATGCGCTCCCACACTCTTCCCCAACCAGTTGGGGCGCGGGTGTAGGGTAGCAGAAGTCATCGCTCGCCACCGTCTAGACAGTGCGAGAGTTGGTGGTGGTCTCCTTAGTAGCAATCCGGGTTACGCTCCTTTGTTTCCCACTTTTGCCTCCCAACTCTCTCGCTCTCTCTGACATCCGGTCTCTTCCGACGCTGGTTTTAATTACTTCCGGTGTGTTATCCGTTCGTGGCGTGGGTTCGTGTACTCTGTGTGTCTGTGTACGAAGACGACCTCCAGCAGTGCCCCACTTGCCCTGGTCCGTGTGCAAGCCTGCACTCGGAAAGCCAAAGAAAGAAAAGCAAATAGGACGACCCACCGTGGCGAAAGGGTCGCAGTAGGATGGGCGAGCTTCTTATTAAATCCTGTTACGACCATGTCCATGTCGCTCCGTATTATTTGCTGTGGACACTTTTTTTTTTTTTTGACGCATTGGCAGGGTTAAGTTGAACGACCTGACATATCTTATTAGCGTTGGTTGCGTTTTTTCACGCGCGTACCACACATCCCAGGTTCTCTTCAGCCTCTGGGTACCGTTTGACCAGCGAGACTATCCTTTATGCAACCGTTCCTGAAGTTTGACATGTTTGGCTGACTTTGAATCGTCTTGCAAGGATCATCTGCTTGAAGTTCACTTCAGATTGTCGGGGTTTCGGCGAGGAAGATCCATCGGGCAGAACTTCCCTTCAGAAATGAGAAGTTCTTTTAAAAAGGTGTCAAAATCTTTACATCTGTTGGGCGTGGCATGTTCCAAGACTTCCTCCGATGGTGTGCCATAAGATGACACGCACACGTGTCCCTTTTTTCCGGACCATATGCGATGTCAAGCAGCAACAACCAAAAAAAAGGTACATCTCGTTCAAGGATTTCTTCAGCTGATATGAGTCAGCAATTTCGAAAAGGAAGGAAGTACATTTGAAATAAAAGCGGAAGCGAGTATAGACGTCCATTAGGCAGCAGAACGTCTGGGTGGGCATGACGAAATCGTTCCAATTTTTCCTGCTGTGCTGCGTTTTTTTCCCTCTCTCTCTCTTTGTGTCTTTATTTTATTTCGTGTTATACGTCATGCGGTCGCGCCCCGGTGTCTGTTCCGATCGGACTGAAATAGAATTATGCTAATTATTATTCATAGCACTCCCCCTTTTCCCCCGTAGCAGTATAGAGGTTTCGTTGAGTTTTCCGTTCCGCTGCATTACGACGGGTTGCGCTCTTGGTGGGGTAGCATTTGCAGAGTGTGTCTTCTGGGCGCTTAACTGGCCGGAAATTGAGTCATTACACCTTGGGCGTCATTCATATACCGGTGTGCTGTACAGCAACGGGATTCGGATTCGCATTAGCTAATCCCGTGTGGACACGTCAGCGTTGTCCGTAAATCAATAAACACCCCAGCAAGGTGGAAATGTGGGGCACAGACAAAGAAATCAACCTTTGAGAACCGAACTAAACTGCTATTACGCCGAAGCTTGGCCCGCGGAACTCCCCGAAGAGCAGTTTTATCCCATTGCCCTATCATTATAACAGCGCAAAATCGAATATTCAATTCCCTACTACCTACTCGCTCCGGGCCGAAATAGAGCCCGGAGGAACAAGAATCGACGTAAGGGATTTTGTTGTACTCGCACCGATGACGTCATTATGTGCTGCTTTTTGCAATCAAGAGTGGACTTGGCGAGAAGAACGAGAACATCTCCTGATGTGAATCCTTCTCCCCAGCAAAATGGTACATACTCTCTCTCTCTACTCCCCTGAGGGGGGGAGAAGTCATCCTCATGAAGTTCTATCCCTCATCTTTGCCTTGTGATGCATAATGAATCACAGATTTGCAAGGGAATGATTTCGTGTGTTGGGTTTCGTTCTAGGCTGCGCTGAAGCTACGTCATAAAGCTCTAGAAGATATTGGTAACATTGGGGAGTGCTCTGCCAATAAGCGACTACACTCAACAGATGTACCTCCCAATCTGTCACCGTTCTGTGTCAGTTGGTAATGGAGCGAACTGGAAACGAACCGACAAATTGAAGTGTCTAGGTTGGAGAGCACCAAAGGAAATTCCCAGAATTGACAACTGTTGTTTTCGTGTTGGAGACCTCTCGCAGAGTGAATTCCCGCGCCGTTCCGAATCTTTAGTCTTCGAAGTCAGACACCGGATACGATCACTTTTTACGAACAGGAAGCGCTGACGACGGGTCAACTCCCCAGCAAGAAAAGAATTCTATCAAATGCCTGTCCCCTGGAGAAGACGCGCGCTATTCTCGAGAGCTCTCTTGGTGGGTAACCGCAAAATGGTCCGGAAACTTGGGAACCGCACCCCCGTTTGGTGTGGAGCTCCACTGGAGTGGGGAATGTGAGAAGGGTTGGTGTTGTCTCCGAAACCGCAGACGCAGATTAACTTTGTCTTTTGAAAGACTGAATTGTCTGCCCACACTGCTGGTTTCTATCACTCTTTGCGGTTTCCGTGGACTGTTGAAGTGCAGCATAATGGGCGCTCTGTTTCACATGATAAGTCGATTGAAGCGCAAAATCAGAACCTTGGGACAGTTCCTCAGACAATGATTGCACGTCATCGGCAGACATGTACGCACAATCCAGACATCGTTTCCTGTTCATGCGCTAGGATTACAGCGATGTCTCCACTTTCTGGAAATGTTCAAAACTCCTGAAAAAGATAGCCAATGTCTGGTTCTTGGATGTGTATCCGGTCGTAAATATATCTGCACACCATCTGGAGAGACACACACTCCAACCTTCCCGATCAGCTCTCGTTGCTGCTGTGTACTTCCTCTGCCCAGTTACTAAAGGAGTGTGATTGTTTATTTTTTCGAAATAAATAAACGCAAAGTGTGTGTGTGTGTAACTCTCCGGTTGGAGAGATACCAAAATGATGTCATCCGTGACGCCCATCCATCCCGAAGGTCACACACATAGGCTCGAACACGAACAGTGAGCGTGTGCAGGCTGCAAGAACTCCAAACTACAGCCAGTCCAGTTTGAACGAAAATAAAAGACTCTAGCGTGTGTTTTGTTCCGTTATCGAATTATTCACATTGGCTGGATTCCATCCAGCAGCACTGTTGGAATTGGAGTTGGAGCCCAGCAAAACCTACCCGTCAACTTCTCGGCTGCGTCTCAACGAGAAAGAAGCAGAGTAAGGGATTTAGCTTTACAATTTGATTTACTGACGAATGCTTGATTAGTTCTTTTATTGTTGTGTCCCCTTTTGCTCTCGACAATATAGCCACGGGCTGCAAGCGTATTAGTTGGAGGTATCGTCTGGCCCCGCTCTCTTTCACCAGCGGTGGGCGTTGAAAGATTGATGATGACAGTTGGGTTTGGCTGTGTTATTGCGTTAAGGGATTCCGACGACGGCGGGGTCAGAGTGTGGTCCCGATCTTAATTACCCCTAAACTAGCGCGTCATCTGTGTCCAGCAGTAATAATGGACCGCTTTCATTAGGTGGGTGTATAATGCACACGTTGCCACACAGGTCCAATTGCTCAGTGGTGGTATAATTCATGTCCAGTGTGTTTACCAGAATGAAAACACTTAAGACATGTTCGAGATATATCGTACAACAGTTGTGTAATTTTCGATCATGATGTTGTAGAACTCCCCCAGGCGCAATAACAAAAAACTGCAGATCTTCAGCAAAAAGGCAATTAAAATGTTCCTATTTAAAGCCTGTCTCAAAACTTTGCAGATCGCAGAGCTTAATTTCTGGAACATTCGGCGGACAATGCCGCAAAGAAGATACCTGAGGACACTAAAATGTTAATGTTTCGTTCTTTCGTTCGTACATCTTGCCAAACTCCGTCAGATACATCAACCTTTAGGGTTAATGCTTTTATCCGAAAACACAACTCTCCCACCAATGCCCAATGACCAATGCCCCTCTGCATGTGTGTGTGTGTGTGTGTGTGTGTGTGTGTGGTGAGGGTCGTAAAGTGTCGATCGGTGTTAAAAGGTGTTAAATTCACCTTCGTTTTACAACACCGCACCACCCGTTGAGAGTGCGCGCGCGCGCGCTCTTGGGTGTGTGCTGCGCGTCATAGATGACGTGATCTTTTAGCGAGATGCCTCGAACTTCCTTTCCGGGCAACTACAACCAGTCCCCGACAACGTCCCGGTAAACAACATCGAGATACATAGGAGGGGAGTTTCGTGAGACACTCACGGAGCTGGGGGGGCAGCTTCACGCTCGAGTGATCTCTCGCTCGATGACATGGCTACTGCACACACAACACTGCACATTAGAGTGTGTGCGTATGTGTGTGTGTGTGTGTGTGCAGGCCAGTCCGCGTCTGGAATGGGCGTTGGCCTCTCACGAGACGCGCGCGCACACACGCGTTGTTGTTGAAGCCATGAAACCAAGGAGGGCAGACTTCAGAATATGTATGTCAAGCACCGGAGGAAGAACTAACCAAAAAAAAAGAAGCCCCGAAACACGACCGAAAACTTCAAGACCCGACTTACATCTCTCTATCTCCTCTGCATTTGATTCTGACAGAGCTCGATGACGAAATCTTTTAATCGCTTGTTCTCCTTTTACTTTTTTTTATTTACTTCACAGAGCCAATCGATACGGATTCGATTGCGCTAGAGAGGAAGCGACAGAAGAGTCCGCTGAAGATCCGAAGTGATCTTCCCGCTTAGGGTTCTTCCCGACACAACAGACACGCAGAGGAGTGTGTGGTGATTCTGGTGATCCGATCGTCCTCCAGGTGAGGACAGCAGCTCCTCTCCGCTCCCCCCCTGGAGATCTCCCCAACATGCGGACGACACACAGTAGTAGTGGGTCCGCCCCGGCGACCCAGCTGCTTCTGGCGGCCGCCGTCGTGCTGATGCTCAACGTCCTGACAGTGCACAGTTTAAGTAAGTCCAGCATGAGGTGGCAACGTCCACCAAACACTGCCCAGCGGTACGCTAATGGTTCCCCCTTTTTTCCCCCTCCCCAATTGCAGTACACTCGCCACCGCGCATCATCAAGCAGCCGCCCCCGGACGAGATGCTGTTCCAGGTGGCGCAGCAGGGCGAAAGCGACAAACCCTTCCTGATCGAGTGCGAGGCGGAAGGTGAACCGACACCGAAGTAAGTAGTGCGACCTAAAACAACTCACCAGCCGGAACAGCAAGCAATCGATTTGTGTTTTTAATCAACCGCTGGGTTTGGGGAGGTAGGGGCGCGCGCGCGAATTCTTCCCTCGTTATGATGGCGGGTGTCGTCCCTCACCAGGGGGCGCTTGAACAGTTCACTTTTAGTTCACTGGAACACAAACTCTCTCTCCTCCAGCACACAACAATCCACCATACGGCAATGGTGTGGTAGGGGCGTCGCCGTTGTGCTCCTCCGCTGATTGTTGTTCGGTGCAATGATAATCCCCAGGCGGTAGCAGAAGAGGAAGCCCGTTAATTCTACACCACCCCAGCGGTAAAGGGGAGATCAGGAGAGAGGCAGAGGGTGTATGTAGGACACGTGTCCGCAATCCTTTCGGAGATTTAATTCAATTTCATTCTGATTGAACCTCGAGCAAATCTGGTTTTATGAAGGATGGGGTGGAGGAGTTAAGGCGTTAAAGGGAATGAATGTTCCTTTCGTTCATCAGCTCTTTTTTGAAGAGTCATTTGGAGGTTAGAAGAGTGTTTGGAGCTGAAGTTAGCACACGTCAGAGTTCAAAAAGTCTGAACTCCAACAAACACACACATACTGAGCGAAGTTCCTTGCGTGGTACAGTTGTTTGTTTGTCCAGCCGGAGAAGTTTTGATGTGTTTTTCCCCTGCACAGGAGAAAACTCTTCTTCGACTGTTGTTATAACCATAAAAATACGATTATTTTAAAAATAACTTGATGCGTTGTGTGCGTGTGTTTTTTGCCAAGGAAATCAATTCCTGTATTTTTATTTTTGGCACTGAACTTATGCTCGACGTGTGTCTGTGTGTGTGTGTGTTATTCCCTGCGTGGGTATGGTTGCCCTTTTTCCTGTCGTTGCCTCCAGGGATGGCAAGCGAAAATTCGATCGATCAAATTCGCCTGTCTGCGTTATTTGATTGTCTGTCTGTCTGTCTATCGCTCTTCCCAGCGCTCTCTCTCTCTCTCTCTTCCCCAAAGGTGCAAGGTTTTGATTCGTCATTTCCTGTAAAAGCAGCCACAGTAGAAAAGCAAACCACACCGACGCCCACCCCCCCATTTGGCTGCTGACTGTGTTCAATTTAGATCCTTATTTTTCCGACTACATGTGTTAGCAAAACAAAAAAACACCAAAACTGCATTCGATTCTATCCTGATCGATTCCCTGCTTTCCTGCTGCTGCCAAGCAGGAAACCGTCTGTTATAATGGTTGTTAAATAGTATGTCGGTGGTGGAAATTGATGATGAAATGGCTTTTCCACCGGGTTCGATCGCGTCGGAAGCCCCCCTTTCTCGTTCCATAAGGAAACGGGACGATAAAATTTATTGATTTGTCTGTTTCTTTTTTTGTTATGGGCATAATGTGTATGTGTGTTGAGCAGAAAAAAAACGTCCCTCAAAAAAGGAATGTCATCCACACAAAAGCCGGGCCCAGTGGAGTGGAGGCTATCGAGTTTCAATTATCCCCGTCCCATGTGGGTGTGTGTGTGTGTGTGTGTGTGTTTTTTAATCCAACCCCAATGATGTCACATAACTGGTGCGATAATATTTTAAAATAAATCGCTCAATGCACTTGGAGTGCAACAACGCCGTGTGCGATGAGCTTTTTCTGCTTCGCCTACAGGCACTTCCCCTCTCCTTGCCAGACAAATAAAACTGCATTCTCTAAGCTCAGTGGGGCATTACGACATGTTGTCTCGTATACGCGCCATGACTCAGAGATAAGATTAACCACCCCCTTGGTTGGAGCCACAGAAGCTGCAACCACACATTAGTGCTTGTTGGAGCAATCTGAACTGATCTTTCTTAGTAAAGGAGTTTTTTGTTGTCCGTTTTTTACTTCTCTATCTATTTGGAGTAATCAGAATCTGAGATTTATATACGGACGAACGGTTGTTCTTTATGTTGAGTACGTTGATAATGAAAGGAGATGGATTATGCGATAGTTTGTTGTTTATGACACAGATTTTTGCAAATGTTTTAATCATTATCTACCTAACCTCTTGTGCATGCCTTCCGTTTGTGAAGAACAATCATTATATATTGATTTCAACAAACGAATTTTCTGAGAAGTCAGTCACAGCCACAGTCTCGTTTCTTGGAATAATTGTGCCTTTGCTTTCCTGAAAATACGTGCTCTGTTTTGCTCGGGGAGGCATTTTTTATGAGTAATAGAGTGCCTGCAGCTCTAGTAAAGGGCACGTGCAGTAAGGGAGCATAACATCAGCAACACAAATAGCTAGCGAACCAGTTGGAAAAAGCTTATTTCATATCATCAGATAACGTTTTGCGCCTTGGAAAAAGCACACCACCACGCTGAATTCCAAGAATCGAACCCACGACACGATCTCACAGGTGGATCTCCATCAGTGCGCTTGCGGATGTTACCAGGCGAGAACCTTCCGAGTGGTGCGTTTATTTTGAACCTGTTTTCTCCCAACGCAACGCGCACCCACACAGCCATAAAACAAAATCATCAAATAATCACGTTTTGCTAATAAAAAATGCGACACTTACTGCGGGTATGACTCCATCTCTGCGACTACCATACCGTTTGCTTCCCTTACTCTGACGTATCCTGGCGCGTATACATTTTTAATCTGGGTTTTCTTTCCCGGGGTAAACTTATCAAGACATTACTTCCGGCTTTCGTTTCTCTTTTTTTTTTTCTCGCCAGCGATTATGTTTGCACTAGAGAAATAATCGAATCTCAAAACTCCGTTCGGCAAAATGGAGCATCATGCTATGCGTCCCCCAAAACGGAACACTCTCTCGCTTTCTCAGGTACGGACGGACGACGACGACACGCAACATGCGAATATCGATCCATTTTGTTTCGTGTGTTTCTTGATGCAAAAAAAAAAAACGATACAACAAACCAGGCTATAAAAGCAACATTAATTCTTCGTCCTCTTCCTTTCCTGTGGGGTTGGGTTGTGTGCTTTCCTTCCTAGCTGCTTATACCAGAATGTCCTTTCTGGTGCGCTGCTCCCCCTCCGCAACAGTAAGTAACCTTCAAAAAGGGTAGAAGGACGGGAGCTTTTTACAGCCGGGGCCATCGCTTTTGGGGTTATCGTGGGCGAGATATGGGAGACAAAAGGCGAAGGTTGGGATGGAAAAGAACTTTATGAGACATTGTAACCTTCTGCGATCAAGGATTTGCCACCGTTCGGTTT
>SIXB01006365.1:0-11836 GCA_007018985.1 Anopheles bwambae | reverse complement strand
ACGGTCCAAGGCGGAATGTCCCCTCGCCTTGTCCGGTATAATGCTGCAGCGGAGTGAGGATCCCTTCGGGGCTTCGCGCAAGCCCGAGCGTGCCCATCCTGCGCGATGGCGGTTGCGCGATGGTGGAACCGCGATGGTGGTCTTCGTGCTGCGTCGGTTCGTTGTAGGATCCCCCCCTACGCGAGGAGGATCCCATCCTCGTCGCCACTGTTGTGTCCGCACAAAACAAACATGAGACGGTGTGTACGGCACAAACAGAATATGTGATTTATTCTACTCTTTGGTATGGGTAATACAATAAACGCACGCAATGCGGGGAGAGGACGACTGGTCCTGCTCGTGCCGCGATCCTCACTGAGGACGTCACAGGATGACAGCCGTGCTGTCAACAGTGAGCCCTCAGGATGAGGCAGCGGTCTGTCCACAACAGAGAGCTTTCTCATTCCCTCTGTACGGTTGTATGTTTTCATATTGAAGTTATGTATCGCTAGAAGTAGAATGGCGATACGAATGTTTAAATACTGTACTCCAATATGAACCATCAGAACTAAAGCGAGTGAGATTTAAGTAATGGTCTATGCTTTTTTGAATCCCGCATATCTGACCACACGATCATTCTTTGCAGCTTTTTGCTCGGAAAGTTAGAAGGCTATATAGGCCATGATTAGATGATAGTTGTCGAAACACATTGCAAGAAAAGGACAGGATACAGGGACTACCTGTCTAATCCGGCATCGTCAAAGCGTTATCAGCCACCGTAAATACTTTTTCGGGCCACGAAAACCCTCAATTGGGCACTGTCATTTCTATTCGAGCCATGTGAAGTTTGAATCGAGCATAGAAATGAAAGCGGGCTACTCTTGCAGGAGTCAAATCGGTAGCTTCGGTTTGTTTGATCCATTAAGTTGTTTTAAAATACATAGTTTGCATGTTGTTTAACTTAGTTTATATTATATTAGAATGTTAACCTAAGTTAATCACCAAAACTACTACATTATTAAAAAATATAAAACGCGCTTAAAAAACCAAATTTTTGTTTACTAAATTTACATATATTTGCGTCTCTCATCAACGGCGTCTCCGTGTATGAAGGACATTTTCAGGAGCAAATGAAGAGAAAAATACCTTTAGTATTCAATTTCGAGCTTTTCGAGGTGTTCGATAAACATTGCCAGAATTTTGAGCTCAGATGAAATCACCCCTTCTTCTATGTGTAGTAGAAAATGTAAAAAAAACCCACCCAGATGACTCATTCACAAACCGTTTTTTTATTGTTTTAAATTTTCCACTCACTTTGGAGAAAAATAAATTTTTTCCCATTTTTTCACCATCGTAACCGAGTTGTACACCCCTGTGCCGGCTGACTCGTGCCAAACTCTCAACGGGACAACGACGGCACAGCCGCGAGCGTCGAATCTTTCCCATTCATTCATTCGTGTTTCTCCCAAGACGCGGAGCAGTCGCATCCGGCTGGGTCTCCTCTCTTTTTCTCTCGCTCGCTCCCGCACACGGTACAGTGGCTAACGGTACTTGAGGGCAGCGCGCGCGAAACACCGCACATACACGCACCGTTGCGACGTGATTTGCTTTGTGTGGTATGTTGTGGTGTGTGGTGTTGTGGTGTTGTGGAACGTTTTATTCTATTTTGCACTGATATTTCGCGACATGAAGCAATGGGTACACGGTGGGTTGAATTATCTTCGACCGGCTTCCCACCCGTTACATCGCAACCGCGCAACCACGGCTCGTTTTACCGTGCCGTGTGCGAAAATATGTGTAGCTGTGTGTGTGCGTACGCGTGTGTTTGTGTGTGTTATGCGCACGCAATTTTTTTGACACTGCCAAGACGAATTATACAACTCCATCCGCGTGCGGCGAGCGGTTCTTGTCGGGGACCCGTTGAAGAACCTCTGCACGCCACAGGTGTTTGCGTTGCTGCAGATCACGTCCTGCCAAAGTGCACCAGCTGCACTTTTGGCATCTGCTGCAACCATGTGCTTGTGCGTGCGTGTGTTTTTGTGTCGGTAATCGTAGTAGTAGTAGTAGTAGTGGTGGGCAACAATTACATCAGCATTGCCAACCAGCAGCGACGTGCGGTGCGAGAGAGCTGGCCGGACTATTTTGACAGATAGCATTTGTTTGTTTACATTCGCATTCGCACTGGCCGGCTGTGATTATGCGACGGCGAAAAGGAAGAAATGTGCAAAAGATTACACTGTGTAATTTGTGTCCCTCTGTCCGTGTGTGTGTGTGCTAATTTTTTATTGTTTGCATTGTTATTAACTGGCGTGATGGATGACGACAAAGGGTGACTTTCAGTTTGCGGCCGCCGAGGGTTCTACTATTTTTAACCCAACCCGATTTCACCAGTTGAATCAGGGAGAAAGAGAGAGAGAGGGCTACAGAAGTCAGTATCGTTGTTTGAAGAGAGTTAGATGTGTGTGTGTGTCAGTTACTGAATCCGTTTTCATAATTTTTTTATTATTTTTATTATTTTATTATATATATCAGAAGGCAAAAACAACGAAACACATCCCTTCATGCTTCCGATGATTGAGCAAGCGATACCACGGAAGGGGCGCTGGTACCGAATGATAGTTTTCCCATGCCCTTCACCGGATTTTGCTTATCGGAGATTGTAAAATGCTGGCGACTGGGTTTGCCGGGAAGATGTTGTTCCGCCTGAACACCACGCTCTTTTTTTTTGCTATCCCACACGAACACTTATCAGCGTCTGTGAGCACTCTGTGGTTCAATCTCTGTCCCGGTCGGGCAAGAGACAAGTGATGCTGTATTATTTGATCATTTGCTTATCGCGTCACGATGGTATTAAATTTCCCGACACGTTTTTTGTTGTTGCTTTGCTCGTACTAATGTGCTGCGAGGGAAAAAATAGACACTCGCACATAATAATCATCCCTTTTCGGTCAGCATGCAGTAGAAGCGTAGGCGCGGGAGCCTTCTAACGAGATAAGCAGGTACGGTGGTACGGTGGAGCCTGATGAACTGTAACGTGCAGTAGTTACACGGGAAGGGGAGGATAAATTACAACCTACCGATGCATACAAACCCCTGCACACGCAACACGTTTGTGCAACGTCATGTTTTGGCCGGAGCACAGGAAGAGTAGGCCTCGGGAAGTGATCAAATATTTGCGTCATGTGTGTCCGCGCACCGTGTTGAGCCTGCTTGTTGACACAGTGATAGGGGCCCGATAGTGATAGCCCGGTCACAGAGGAAAGTCACAGTGTGCCGCTCCAGTAGTGTGTGTCCACCGGCAGCAGGAGAGAGAGCTATCTGTGGAAAGAGTAATTACGTCAAATGGATATATTTGATTCATTGGCAGTGTTGTTTATCTTTTTATTTGAAACATTATGTGTACTTTTACATCTTATCAGCGCGGGGAAACCTTTGACGCGAGCAAAACACCGGAACCGTTGAAGGGCAGATTTGGGACGCTCTTTACTGTGTGTGGGGGTTTTTTTTGCAACAAAAACACTTCCTACTTTAATTTTTTCACTGTTTCACTGTTAGAGATTGAATATTCAAGTGCAAACAATGTAATTGCCATTCATACGCGTGCCGAGGGTGCTTATCTGGCAATATGCAACGCAATGTCCTTCGGCCGTGGATAAGCTCACGCTCACGTGGAGAGCGCAGTGAGGCGACAGTACGGCGACAATCAAGCGACGGGCAGCAAAGCAGGCAGAGCGAAAATGACACAGCACAGTGATTTAAACAGACGGTTAAAAGATGACGTTTGATAATGATCCAGCAGTTTGCCCCGGCCGCCGACCCGGTGACGTGGTTTTTAATGGCCCTTTCCTCGTATGCAAAGACACCCGGTGGTGTTTACGCGCCAAACTGGAAAAGGAATGTACTGGCTTCTTCCAAAACCTCCGCCATCAATATCTTAAACGGAACATATACACTTAAACAGTTGTAACGTTGTTTACGGGGCAGCTAAGAAGCACCTCCGATAAGGCAGAAGGGGGCTCCCAGACGACGCAAGACAACGGGTACGACGTTGGTGTTTTAGTTTGAAATGATTTAAACATCACACGCCACGCTATCACCTGGGTCAATTGCATTCCGGTATTGGGAGCGTTCGGTGAGGCTGCTGCCCTTGAGATAGTGCCACCGTCCTGTCACCCGATATGGATGGTATCAGCATTTTCGCGCGATAATGTTGCTATCAACTCTGTACGGGGGCGCCCCGTGTCGTGTGACTTATTTTTAGGATCCCCAGTGATAGAGCTTTATATTTAATATACAATTTGATTTTTACGATTGCAGCCCCAAAACACGGCGCTCTCCAAGCAGCAAGGCGCCGCCCGGGTATCAGTGCCGCAGTGATCATTGCTGGGTGTAGTATTTTATTGCCATCGTTGTGTGTCTCTGTGTGCGTGTGTGCTTAATTTTAGTGTGATTTTTCTTACCGGTTAATGTGTGTGCCAAACGATCGCAGTCAGTGTGCCGTGCCCGACCGTGCTATGAAGCTGTTTGGAAAACGTTCAATTACGCGAAAAAATTCTTAACGTTTGTGCAAACCAAAAAAATAGTGCAAGTGTAGGTGTGAAAAGCCCGCCAATACCAGGATGGAAGCGATCACAAGAAAGCTGCCCCCGAACCCGCGACAAAATGCAAGCATCCTGTCCGCGCTGACCTTCTGGTGGACGATCGATCTGTTCCGGAAAGGGTACAGCAAGGTGCTGGAGCTGCAGGATCTGTTTCGCCCGCTAGATGTCGATCGGTCCGACGTGCTCGGCGATCGGTTGGAAAAGTGAGTACTCTGGTATTCGTATCTATTTAGAAGAGTTATTTTATTTGTAGAATTGATTACATTTGAAGAATGATCGTAACTCATGATCATCTAAGGTTCGTCCTAAAATCATCAAAATAGGAGACAAAAACTAAAAACTAAATGGCATCATGAAAACCACTCATTCAGCTAGATATTACTGAGACCATATTGGCTTCAGTTCAATTCAAATTCAGCCGCAGTGAGTCTATCCAGATTGCAGTATTTTAGACTGCCGGGCTGTTGTTAGACATACCTTGCCATAGCTCTGTGTCTGCGCAAACCTCAGAGTGCAAAAATAATAATCAAACTCTCAAACTGTCCATGGCACAATGTTGCTATAGTGGACCGTTTTGTGACCGGCTGTACCCGTCCATACAATCGCCCTGCTCGATCTTCCGCCGTATTCTAGTGTAGAGGAGTGTAGAGGATCATACCAACACACATATCGCCAATGGGTGATCATGATGTGGACGAGCGGCGAGTGGTCGGCGCTACCGACGCATTAACGTTAACCAACGTGAGTCAGCAGGTTCCATTACGATTGCAGGCACGTGAAGATCGGTAGATCATGGGAAGAGAATGCTGATTATACATCACACAGAGACGCACGCCCTTGAACATCCAATCATCAGAATGGTGATGGTTTGTGGCGATCGTATTCTAACCAAGCAAGCTCGTTTTCGCCATGTGCGTTTTGTGGAAGTTGGCAGTATTGGTGGCGTTGGTTGAATAGAGTTGTTTTATTGGTTTTTTTTCTTTCTAAATTTGGTATCCATGTGAGCGCCCAGTCAGTTTACAGCGCTTTTTGTCGTTGGAAATGGGTTTGGATCTCGTTAAGAATCGATTTGATCACTCAGTTCCATCGTTTAGTATGCCTAATGTAATGTAATTATAGTTAAGCACCTGAAGGCAAATGCTCCATTTTCAACCCGTTTTGCATAGCTTATAGCGCCAAGCGACATCTGCCCACAACTTTATCTTGTTTGGAAGATCATTAAATTGCATCAGTACAATGCTGAAGAGAGCACGCCTGCCCACCATTCTGGATTGTTGTTGACGCGCGACCGTCATAAATTAAACGGGGAACTTCAGCTCTTATGACACTGCTCTTTCCCCTTATTCCTCCGGAACCCAGGACCCAGGTCGGCCCATTTGCTACACTTTTCGTTTTGTCGAGCGCCATGGTATAGCATGATGATACAAATTGATCTTTATTAGAAGTAATTGACCGGCGTCACGCGTACCACTTTATGGTTTCGATGGACGCGTAAATGTGGAGAGTGGAGAGTAGAGCGCTGAGGCCCCAAGGTGTCCAAGGGGTTCGTCTGCGAAATTGATATGCGTTCCCTGGTCATCACTCGTTTGTTTGTCGTTGCGTATTGGTGGAGTATAGCGCGTGGCCACACGCTTGCAAAAGCAAGGGGTATCGATTAATAAGTAAGGCAGCCGTTCTTATTCCGATGTATGTGTGCCTGTGCGGATCACACTTATGGACTATGGGGAGACTTCTACTGGAATGACAGAAAGAGTGTAGATCATTTGGTAGAACATGTGAATATGTGTTTTGGTGTTCATTTACTCTCATCCCGGGTTGTTGGAAGATCTGATCGATCCGATAGTATAGTGTGCAATATGTGACGTCATGACAGGTCTTAATTCTAAGCATTCGAAAACAGATGTTTGATTACTTCCAAGCAATTATTCCTTTTGTGCAATTAATGGGATCTCTGTTCTTGTTTGAGAGATCAATTAGAAGGATGTTTGAGCCTCGTGACTTGCTCATTTAGCAACATTTGCTTTGATTCAATCTCCTATGGGCCTAGGTCTTACTTACTTAACATAGGCCTAGGTCAGGGCCTAGTAAATGTAGCGTATCATCCACTACGACCTATTCCAACCAAAAAGAGGTTCCACATTGGCGATGCTCATTGATTGAATTTATTTCGTCTGCTCACACAAGAACAAGACTTCTGTGGATGTGGTTTCCTCGGTTCTTGTTTGCGTTCCACTCTCACACAACTGATCAATCCAAATGTTCAAAACAAAATCTGGCCCAGAGCAACAAATCACACCTCTGCCCGGGGCGCACGTTAACTAATGAACCTTAAATTTAATTGCGTTACCCTACCCCGTTCTCATTCACCTACTCGCACCTTCCTCAATGTTGGCTCAGGTTAAACAAATAATTTAAACTTCTAGTTACTGCTGCTTCCCGCCAGTGTCTAACCACTGGTGCACAAGTGTGTGTGTGTGGGAAACCCAAACCCGAACCCGTCCAGGGCTGGGATGGTTTGTTTGGCGCTTCAATATTGACTATTTGTGCGGTGCCTCTCCGCCTTGATAAAGCCTCCGCCGAGATGCTGCTGCTGCGGTTTCTGCGGTTTCTTCTTACACACCCGATCGTGCACCCAACTGAATATGGGAGGGTGGGATGTACGCGGCTGTGTGTGTGTGTGTGTGTTTGGTGTGAGTAGCGTACTCGATGCCATGTTGCTGGTGGTGGAAGTTTAAAACTGCCGCATCATTGTTGCGTTGCCCTTCCTCGGGGGCACTGGCCTAGCCCACTGCCCATTTGATGCTGGCACAGTGGTGGTGATCGGTCTTCTTCTTTTTTTGTTCTCCGTGGGATCGCTCGGCTGTCCCGGCTGGAATCACGACCTGGAAACGATGTCATAATTTGCGTGTCACTTCATGCCTGATCGTCATCGTGTTACGCATCGGTGTGCGATAAGGCGTACACACCCGCACGTCACTGTTATTGCACAATAATGGTACAAGTATTTCACAATGCTTGGCATGCTTGGCTTGCAACGACGTGTGGCATGTATTGTTCGGTCTCAATTTTTTGTGCAAATTCTAGATTTGCGGCTTATGGTTTGAGTCAGAGCTCGGGAAAGTCCGGCCCACGTGATTGATCGTTTTACCGGGATATTCTTAGAACAAGAGTGGAAAAATGGTAAAAACATAATTGAATTGTGCTTACAGGGCTTTACAAGTCACTTTAGAATGTGCACATCATTATTCACCGCCTCCGAGATGTTTTTCAACAGCTGTCAAATGGTTTATTTACTTCAAAATGTAATTTCAGTGTTAACACCTGATTATCAACACATCACAAAGAACTGTCAAACTCAATCCAGCTTGAGACGCGTTGAAAATCATACTGAAGGAATTAAAAATTATGACAGTTAAGTGACAGTTCACAGTTTGTACATAAGTTTGACAGCAGATTTAGAAGAAGAAGAACAAGAAGAAGAAGAAGAATGGCTTTTAAGTTTTTTTTTGTGTTCGTGAAGATCACCTTAGGATTCATTTGAGGATTTTTCTTTTCAAATTATTGCGAATTTATGTTCCTGGTTGAAATAATTCTTGAGAAATAACATATTTAAAAAATGTTTTCCCAATTCTATTTGGTGCAATCACGGTGACAATTTAATCGAGCTTTTTTGTGTGCAATAAATCATAACACTTCTTCTATTTGATGTAACGTCCTAGGCGGACATGCCGGCCTGTACAAGGCTTTCGAGACTTAATTCATTACCACGCAGCCGGATAGTCATCAAACCTTGCTGCGGGGGGACGATCCATGCTAGGCTTGAACTCATGACGGGCATGTTGTTAAGTCGTTCGAGCTGACGACTGTACCACGGGACTGAACCCATATCATAACACAAACATAAACATAAGATAGTTTTGCAAATTCTTCCGAATTTACGTTTTGGCAGTTGCAGTTGGGCCATTCTGGTGGTACAGTCGTCAACTCCTACGACTTAACAACATGCCCGTCATGAGTTCAAGCTCCGAATGGGATCGTGCCTTCATAAGTAGTAGGACTGACTATCCTGCTATGGTTATACATAAGTAACTAAAAGCTAAGCCCAATAGTGGTACAGGCAGGCCTTGACCAACAACGGTTGTTGTGCCAAAGAAGAAGAAGAAGTTGCAAAAATGTGTTTGTGCAAGAATATTTTTGAGTGCCCTTCTTGTACAATGAATAGCTTATAAATAATCAATGATGAATGAAATTAATGTTATTTGCTTGCAAAAAGCCATGGAAAATGTTTTGTATTTGTGTCCATAGGTGATGGACTCATTGCTAAATGATAAAATCTTTATAAAACCAACTATAACACTGTATGCAAATTACAGAGTAACGGATTGATCATTAAAGAAACATTCAATAAAAAGGCTAAAAAGATTGAAATCAGATTTGCTTGAATTCGCTGTAGCCAGAATCTAGTGAAAATTGTGCCTGAAAACTTTCCCCGAAGGTTAATAGATTTCTTGAATTCGGCCCGTTGGTTGAAAAGTTTGCCGACCCCTGGTTTAAGCAATCGAGCATCATCTTTACTCTTTCCGATTCCCTGATCAAAATGAATCCGACAGCCGTCAATTATTTACGGTTGACCGGGTTTGTGGAAACTGCTCATTACAATGACCCTTCTTCCTTCTACTCGAACACGTTGGTTATGCATCGTTGGTCGCTTTAAACGATGTTATTGTGTGAAGCTGATATGCCGCAATGAAAAGCTCAATTAATGTGCTCGCCATCACTTGCGCGAACAACTTCTACTGCAAATAGTTTTCATAGAAATAGCTGAGAAAGACATTCTACACGCTAAAGCTTAGTAACAGTGTTCTGTCGAGCGGATTGCATACCTTACGCATCATCTTTCAAATGTCGCCTAAATGTATGCAATTTTTTACTTTTTCCTTTGCAGAAAATGGTTCGAACAGCAGGCCGGCCCTGGCCGACCGTCGCTGGTGAAAGCGATCTTCAAGACGTTCTGGCGCGAGTACGGTGTGCTCGGGTTCATCACCATTATCAACGACATCGTGATCCGGCTGGCACAGCCCATCTTTCTCGGCTGGCTGCTGATGTACTTCCGGTGAGTGTGCTCTTCCTCTCCTCAAAGAAAACCCCTGTTATTGATTCCCCTTTTCCCCCCCGCGATTGCAGGAAGGACACGGAGGTAACGCGCGAAAGCGCCTTCCTGTACGCCGGTGCGATCGTGCTGCTGAACGCGCTGAGCGTGATCACGATCAATCAGTACGTGCTGGGCAGCTTCCAGAACGGTATGAAGGTGCGGATTGCGGTGTGCAGCGTGATCTACCGCAAAGCGCTTCGGCTGTCCCGCACGGCCCTGGGCGATACGGCGCCGGGGAAGGTGGTGAACCTGCTGTCGAACGACGTGAACCGGTTCGACATTGTGTCCGTCTTTCTGCACTCGATGTGGTCGGCGCCGCTGCTCGCCATCATCATCGGGGTGCTGCTGTACCTCGAGATCGGCGTCGCCGGCCTGATCGGCATGATCGTGATCTTCATCGTGACGCCGATCCAATCGTACACGGGCAAGCTGACGAGCCGGTTCCGGCTGCAGACGGCGCTCCGGACGGACGAGCGCATCCGGCTGATGGACGAAATCATCTCCGGCATCCAGGTGATCAAGATGTACGCCTGGGAGCGGCCGTTCGCGAAGCTGATCCGGCACGCGCGCCAGATGGAGCTGAAGATCGTGCGCAAAAGTGCGTACGTGCGCGGCCTGTACATGACGTTTCTGCTGTTCACCACCCGGACCGCGCTGTTCTGCACGATGATGGCGATGGCGCTGCTCGGGGACGAGCTGACGGCGGCCCGCGTCTTCGTGGTCGCGACGTACTTCCACATCCTGGCGAACACCATGTCGGCGATGTTTGTGCGCGGCATTGCGGAGATTGCGGAGGCGATGGTGGCGATGCGCCGGCTGGAGCGCTTCCTCGAGTTTGAGGAGCGCGAAACGGAGGCGCTACCGGACGGCAAGTCCCGCCTGCTGGCCGAGTTCGGGCTGAATGGGGACGCGACCGAGAAGCAGCGGCTGATCGAATCGGAAACGCAGCTCCCGCCCACGATTGCCGTCTCGCTGAAGGGTGTTACCGCGCGGTGGGGTGCCGTCCGCCGGCAGGAAGACTTTCCGCGCAAGGCGGGTGGTAAGCAAGCGAACGGCAAGCTGCAGCAGGAAGGGCAGGGAGCGCCGGACGAACTGCCACCGGTAACGCTCTCCAACCTGAACATTGACTTCCGCAAGGGACTGCTGATCGGTGTGATCGGACCGGTCGGTTCGGGCAAATCGTCCCTGCTGCAGGCGATCCTGCGCGAGCTGCCGCTGGAGTCGGGCAGCGTGGTAGCGCAGGGCCGGTTTGCGTACGTCAGCCAGGAACCGTGGGTGTTTTCCGGCACGGTACGGCAGAACATTCTGTTCGGGCAGCCGATGGAGAAGGAGCGCTACGAGGCGGTCGTGCGGGCCTGTGCGCTGGTGACGGACTTTGAGCAGCTGCCCGACGGCGACCGGACGATGATTGGCGAGCGGGGGGCGGCCCTGTCCGGCGGGCAGAAGGCGCGCATCAGTCTGGCGCGGGCGGTGTACCGGCGGGCGGACGTGTTCCTGCTGGACGATCCGCTCAGCGCGGTGGACGCGCACGTCGGGCGCCATCTGTTCGATCTTTGTCTGGGGCCGCAGGGACGGCTCAGAACGCTGCGGGCGACGCGCATCCTCGTCACGCACCAGGTGCACTTCCTCAAGGAGGCGGACTGGGTGGTGGTGCTGAACGAGGGCCGGGTGCAGGCGCAGGGCACGCCGCACGATCTGGTGCAGAGTGGGATCGACTTTGTGGAGCTGGTCGAACGGAAGGAGGTTGAGGGCAGCGAGCTGGAGGGTGGTGGTGATGGGGATGGTTCGGTTGGAGGGGGCGATCGACGAAGCCGGCGGGATTCGCGTGCTTCCGCCCGTTCGGGTGGTTCGTCCGTGCATGCCGATGTAAGCGATGAGGAGGAGCGTGACCTGGCGGCCGACGCACCGGTCCAGAGCAACATGGAGGGTACGTCCCGGGGGAAGGTGCAGGGTTCGCTGCTGCTGAGCTATCTGGGCAGCGGGGCAAACGGGCTGATAATGTGCGGACTGTTGGCACTGTTTCTAGCGACGCAGCTCGCGGCGAGTGGGGCCGACTATTGGGTTGCCTTCTGGTAAGTGGTCAGAAACGACGATGGGTGAGGGG
>SIXB01006364.1:0-11837 GCA_007018985.1 Anopheles bwambae | reverse complement strand
TCGCTGCATCTACCGGCACCAATCCTTCCCGAATGAAATTTGCATTCGTTCTGGCGATGAGTTTCGAACGATCACAACACAGCGCGAGAGTGAAGAACACAAAGTAAATGGCACTACGTACAAGTGTTGATCATGTGGTCAAAATAAAGTATAATGGAATTTATTTTACTTTAAATGAAATGATTTTATTCTGATTTACATTTCAACTATTGTTATCAGCCTAATTGTTAACGTTTAAAATTTTGATGAAGTGAAAACATCATTACCAGGTAAATGAAACGACAATCGACGCATTTTGACCATATCGAATTATGATCGTCTTTACACATAGTGTCATCTCTTGCGCTTCAGGGTCTCACGCTCAGAGCAAAAATTCTCGCAACTTCGCAACGGTGGGAGCGTTCAGCTGTGGAGGGCTGGAGGAGTGCGAGTGTGTGTCTCATGCACACAGCGAAATTTTGGTCAACACCTCGATGGTGGGAGCGTTTTTCCATGGGATGGGGTAGTGGAGTGCGAGTGTGTCGCATGATTCCTTCAAAACTAGGGCCAGGGGTAGCGAGAGGCATCAAAATGAGTTACTCTTTGCCAAGCGGGTTGGTGGTAAGCGTATGGAATATTTACAGCGGCTCGCAGTAGTACAGCGGTACATGTTAATATCGATGGTACGCTGCATCAAGACGGCGTGATTGCGGTGTCAGCATGGAATAAGAGGCGAAAGAGCTCTGTAGGAGCCAAAGCCTCTCTAAATTATTTCAACAACAACAACAACACAGTATGGAAGGAGACACCAAGTTGCTCCAAACAAGAACGATTCCACTGGATGGTAGAGGTGGGACAATACCAACAGAGGTGATTGCTTCGGCTGTAACTTCAAACACCCGTATCGATGCACGCCTTACGGCACGTCGAAACCATGCGAGCGAGCTGCGCTTGTTGCTTGAAGAGTCTCTCAGGGAGAAGGCTGCTTTGTAAACTGTAATCGCGTAACTTCAGATTGAGCTTGGGCTCCTGCGGCAGCAGCTGGTTTACAGCTCTGAACGGGCAGATCGTGGAGTGAAAGAGGCGCGAGCAGACGAGTTGCATCGCGAAGCCGTTTTCCACGAGGAAACTGAAAGGCGTGCGGACGAGTTATGTCAAGAAGCCCAGTGAAACCGAGAGCATATAACAATGCTGATGGCAAATAACTTTAATGGCAGCTAGGCGATTGGCAATCGACAGCAGCAGCAACCACAACATCGGCAGCAGCAACGACAGCGACAACAACAACCATCGCAACCGACAAGAAATTCGTGACAATCGCAAGAGCCGCTGCCGTTGCAGCAACAACAACAACCAGGCACAGTATATTGAATCGAACGAAGAAGCTTCAATGTCGGTGGGTATCCATGAGGAATCTTTTGTTGAGGTTGAACAGCGGAAGCGTACCCCATCCAGCGCATTCGCAGCGTCCGAATTCCCTGCGTTGTAGTAGCGGACGTCAATGGGGTGACAATGGTCAATTGCTACGTGCAACCTCACATCGGAGTGGCGGAGTTTGAGGAGCCTGCTGGCAAGCGATTTCAGCCTGGGGGTGCGAGTGTACCAGCCAGAAAGGCGAGGCGCTCCTCCAGCTAGCCAACAGTCTCGGGCTCGAGGTCCTTGACATCAGTACCGAGTACACCTTCCGAGCCAGTAGCGCGGCCCAACAGAATTGACATGGCGTTCCATCTGCTCGTCCATCTGACGGCCGGACTTGGCGATGAACCCGACCACTTGCTGGCGGGTTTTGAGGCGTTACTCTTACTCGGATCACGTGAACATATGCTATACGATTCAAGAGCTTCTAATGAGGGATCTACGAGAGATACTACGAGGACAGCGCTCGGCGTCAGAGAGTCTGTCCGGGACACGATGGAATACGCGCCAGTTCGACTCTAAGTTTTTCGAGTCATCACTATGGACCACCTAGTTTGAGGAGCGGGTTAACAGCGCGGAAAGTCCGGTCGAGACACTGTCACGAACCTACGACGAAACAATGTCACGCGTTTTCCCTTCGCAGGACCACACCGCAGGCCGGTCGGCATACTGGTGGACACCGGAAATCGAGGAACTTGTACAGGTGTGCAATGCGGTAGAGCAGCAGCGCATCGCTTCACCCAATCATCCGGGAGTGGCAACTGAGGTCCAGTAGGCCAGATCTGCGTTTAAGACTGCAATCAAGGTTAGCAAAAGGCAGTTCTTCGACGGTATACTGCTAGCGATGCAGAATGATCAATCGGGGCATTTTTTCCATAAGGCCCTCTATTGTCTGAAATCCGCTAGTACAGCCTAGGAGCACGATCCAGTGGTGTTGGATACCGTGGTCTTTACACTGTTCCCGGAGTACCCCCCAGCAGAGTGGCCCCCTACAGACGCAAGCGAACTTGGCAACAAGGCACCGCTTTGCAAGGTCACTGATCCGGAGCCGCAAGCCAAGCATGCACCTAAGAAAGGCCAGGTATTGATGGTATACCAATTGCTGCTCTCGCAGTGGTCATCATGAAAGATCCAGGACCATTCCGACAGGTTTACCAAGAGTACCTGGACATGTCATGCTTCCCAAAACAGTGGAAAATGCAGCGATTGGTACTCTTGGTAAATCCGGGCAAGCCTCTGGGCGATCCATCATTCTTCCACCCTATCTGCCTGTTGGACAACGCGGGCAAGGTGTTTGAGAGATTGATGCTGAACCGCTTGAACGAGCCCCTGGAGGATCCTGAGAATCCTCAGCTATCTGAGCGCCAGTACGGATTCCGGCGCGAGCGATCGACATTGCTGGCAATCCAGCAAGAGGTTGACTCGGGACGACGAGCCATGTCGTTCGGACGTACGAACAACCGTGATCGCAGTATACTACAGGGGCTGATCTACGACACCACTGAGAGCCCCGTGACGCATCGTGTCAGGTATCCATTTTGGGTCCCACGCTATGGAATGTCGGATACGATGGCGTGTTACGGTTGGAGCTTCCTGAAGGTGCACAGATAGTTGGTTTTTCTGACGATTTGCCAATTCTGGCGGCAAGAACCACGCCAGAACAAGTGGCAGCAATTGCTGAGGAAGCAGTAGAAAGAATGCACGCCTGGATGCGACAACATCATCTGCGATAGGCACCAGCATCCACCGAGGGCATACAGAAATCCCGATTAAGGTTGGTGGAATCGAGATCCGTTCCAAACAGACGATTCGCTACCTGGGTGTATGATTCATGACCACCTTCTTTGGCGAACCGATGTGACAATGGACGCGAACTACTGGAAGTGGGAACGGCCGGCCGAGGGGAACTTAGGACGGAGGTTGCTGCAAAGCGAAAAATGCCTGGATCCGACTCCAGGAGACGGCACGGCGCATTACCTCGGTTGTACAGCTGCGTTGGAGTGAGGATGAGGCAGCGGCTGCACTCTGCCAAGCAAGGGACTGTAGGGCGCGGATTCGTGCGGAGCAACTTGATAAAATGGAGCTGACGTCTGCGTTCAGGATGTTGTAGGAGATCGCAATGCTACATCTGAACCAGTTCCAACAGCAACTACAGAGGCACCGATTGCGCAGCGCAACCGGAGACGAGCGCAGAGATTAATCGGAGTATAGCCACCATTATCCAACAGTCAGCTGCAGAGTAACGTGGTGCCATCTGCAGCGGAAGTGGACCGGCGTCGCACGCGAATGCGCGATTAGGATAGAGTCAGACGACAACCGCAGTGGAACGCAAGATCGAGCCAAGCAATGGCGTCACCATCATCACCATCACTTTCGGGCGAGAGGCAGGAGAGGCGAACTGCCCTGACGCCGTCAGAGGAGGCAGCCATTACAGCTGAAGCGACGTCAGGGCTAATAAGACAGCGGCTCAAGACATTGAGGACGACTCTCAGGAAAAAAGAAACAATGTAAAGACTCTAGATAAGTCACAAGGATACGCAAACAGGATTAAGGCACATTAGTGTACAACTGCCAAACATTAAAATACAAAAAAAGAAGGAAGTTCCGTTTGGACGGTATCCCTAACGGGAGGTGCACGCAGTTAGGCACATGGTTTGGAAAAATGTATGTATATATATAGGGCGTTCGGGATAATTTTGACAGTTACATTTTTGTTTATAATTCGTGATCGAGTTGGCAATACGTCATTCGACAGCTAAAAGTGTATGTAACAAGGAGCGAAAACATTCCGTGATAAAAAAAATGCCAAAAAAGAGTACATTGTGGAAGCGGATCACATGCATCATGATGATCCGCGCCGGACGCGACAACCCCGACATCATGCAGTGCGTGCAGTGTTAGCTGAACACGGTGAAGGCGATCCGGAGTGAGCTGGGAGAAAAACTTCTGCCAGGACCAGAAGGTTAACACCCAGAACAACCGGTGGCTGGCTTACTGCCCGGCGGACGTGCCACGGGCGCCGCAAACCAAGTTCCCCCAGACGGTGATGGTGTTTTCCTCCGTGTCATCGGAAGGGGACGTAATGCCGCCCCACTTTTTCGAGCAGGGGCTGAGGCTGAATGCGGACGGGTACATTTCCATGCTGGACACCGTCGTGAAGCCTTAGATCACGAGAGTGGCCAACGGCAGACCGTACGTGTTCCAGCAGGATTCCACTCCGTGCCATACAGCCCCGAAAACGATAAAGTGGTTGGCAGCCAACTTCAACGACTTCACCGCGCCGAATGTGTGGCCTCCCAGCTCCCCGGATCTTAGTCCAATGGATTATTTCGTTTGGGGCGCGGTGGAACGGAACACCAACAGAACCTCCAGCAACACCAAGGCGGAGCTGATGGCGAAAATCAGGTCCGTTTTCGCGGCCCTACCCCGCGAAACTGTCGCCAGGACTTGTTTCCGGTTCTGGAGACGGGTGGAGGCCGTAATAGAAGCCGAGGGCGGATATTTTGAATAAAATGAATAAAATACATGGTAAGCTACTATTTCTAAAACAAAACAAAAATGAGTAAATTTGCCATAATTTTTTTTTTCTTTCTCCGTAGGTGACTGTCAAAATTATCCCGAACAGGGCGTATATATTATAATAACAATAAACGGCAGATATATATTTAAAAAACCTAGATGCTGGGTCACGGTTCATTTGAACCCATGACGGGCATGTTGTTAAGTCGTACGAGTTGAAGACCCCCACACCTACAGATACAAAAATTAGCATTTATAATTTTAGACACATTCGATTAATATCGTTTAAAGATATGATTAATGTCGTATAAAGCAAACATAAAAAACTAATATTTAGAAATGGCTTACTTGTTTTAGATTCTTGTGATGTTGCGATACATTTGACAGTAACTATTTATGTTAAGTTAGCTGTGATATTGAGAAAAACACGAAGACCGGAAAGTAGAATTTTACACGATTTATTAACTTGCTCAGTAGTTCACAATTACCAGTTCCCGTGTCATTCCCAAACTAACTCCAAGTCCCCTCACCGCTTTTACAGCAACCGCTCGTCATCCCTCTCGCTCCATGTTACCCGCCGTAACCGAGCTATCTCCTCGCTCATCCTCGTACGTTCTCGTTATTCATTCTTTCTCGCGCACATTAGGTCATTCGCGCACTATCCCATACACTTCCCCAGTTCATATTTATATCATTTAGTTATTTTAGGTTTATTTAATTCACTTTAACTTCAATTCAAATAATGATTTTTAATTCATATATCTTAACATAAGGAATGAGTGATTGCTCTGGCACCGCTTAAATGGGTTGAATCAAATGTTGAGTTTCTGGCCTAGAAGCAACTTTAGTTGCGCATCCTGCTGTTCATTTTAGCCTTTAATACAGATTTGATCACCTCCTGCGATAATTGGTACCCTATAATATTGGAGTAGTCCCGTGGTACAGTCATTAACTCGTACGCCTCAATAATATGCCCGTTAAAGGTTCAAGCCAAAAATTGACCTGTATCAAGGATTGACTATTCGGATGCATGCTTTATAAGTCTCCAAAGTTGATATAGGCTGGCATGCTAGCGTAAAAAATTACACCAAAGATTAAAAGAATACTAGTTGTACCTATTATGTATAGAGGTCAAATTTAAAAATCTCCCTATACAAAACGAAGTAAGAGGTGACGCTCACGTTACACTCACGTTTCGCTCACGTTACGCTCATAGGTGACAATTTCTCACTATATAATCTCCATATACGAAAAAGTTACTCACTATAGAACGGTTTTTGCTAACCAACTATGGGTGCTTGGATGACTTTTATTTCTTTGCGGTGTTTCCTTTCTTCGAGGCAACAAGCAATGGTAGAGTGATATATTCATTGAGGCATTCAAATCAAAAGACATAATTGTTTTATTCAATACAAAACTTCTACACCAACGTGTTAAAAGTGTATCAACAATTATCAAATTATCCCAGTGATTTTTAATACAGTCAGAATTCAATAGTTGAACGCTTTTTAGTTTACATTCTTTTTAACTGAGCGCTCGATAGTTGGCTGACAGTTCAATTAAAAAGCATGCAATTGTATGGGAAACTGATTTTTGAGAATTTTACAAAATCTCATGGCCTACCGAGCAAATTTTTAGAAATTTTTTGTATGCAGAAACGTGCCAACTAAAAAGCACATATTCAACAGTTGGTAGGGAATCGAAGTTCGACCAATGAGTTCAGACTGTACATACTGAGCCAACGGAGTTGAATGAAGTATGTTTAATTGTTTTTTTTTAGCATTTGACTCTACGACCTGAACCAATATGACCTTGAATAAACCACTAATCGGCCTGGAAATCCATAACTGCTTGGTACACAAATAGTCTTGCATAAGGTGGGGCTCGCGTCAATTTATAAATCGTGACAGTGAGTCCTGTGGATGAGAGACTCGGACCCATATATTATATATCATGACACACATAACATTAATAGTAACAATTCCATGTCCAGAACCACAAAATTAAAATCAAATAGCATATTGTAAGTGTTTGCAAAAACGGCCATCGAAGCGGAATAATCAAACATACTTAGAAGGAAACTGGACCACGGTTCATGGACCGTGTAACATTGATTAATATTGTCAATAAGACAAAAAGATGAAAGGGTTATGAAGCTGTACCAAGATAGCAACACGGTCATATAAGGTTGTTGTAAAAGGAAATCAAAAAAGAACAAGGGTGCTTATTTCATGTTTGCATGAAAACTTGTAAATATTTTCTGTTGCGAATCTCTGTTACCGGGCCAAATTAACTAGTATTTTATGAATTTTAACATCAATTCGCCAAGTTTGAAGAGATAATTGTCAAAATTAGGTTTCCTAGTTAAATACATGAATTAAAGCTTTAAAAGTGACCAATATTCAATCGCAATGGTCTTCAAAATACACAAATGAATGTTGGCTCTTTTGAGCACTCAATTTCAAGTTAATAATAATTAACAAAAGATTTATGTCATATACGATGCTTTTGAAACCCATGCTCAGAATACAGAATATATTTGATATTAAAATACTTTCAGATGTTTTAAAAGGAAATATATAATACTATATAATACTATGCTTAGATGCTTGAAAATCACAAATATCTTGCAGTGCTGCTCTTAGCAAAATGGGTAAAAATCTGGCTGCCCATTTTCAACTGGTGATATTATTTAAGTGGAACTTCCTGTCATGTAACTAAAGAAGCATATATGTTTAAAAATTAAAATCTTCTTCTTCTTCTTTGGCTCAACAACCGATGTCGGTCAAGGCCTGCCTGTAACCACTTGTGGGCTTGGCTTTCAATGACTAATTGATTTCCCCCCATAGCAGGATAGTCAGTCCTACGTATGGTGGCGCGGTCTATTTTTGGATTGAACCCATGACGGGCATGTTGTTAAGTCGTACGAGTTGACGACTGTACTACGAGACCGGCTCACGAAAAAAATGTAAATATTTGATTTAAAAAATCCATCCACGGCATCAGAAACAAAATTTACTGTTTTATAGCAAAAATATTGGTTGTGTCTACCAGGCTCATCAGATGAGAGCGCAAGCGAGCGAACGCGCTGTGTATGTGAAGGTGGTAGTAGCGCAAACGATAGGCGGCAACAGATAAGTGGATTGGTGGATGTTATCATCCTATACGTTACTAAGCGCCTAAGCACCGAGGCGTAAGTGAGTGAGCGCGCTAGTTTGTGATTGTTGTAGTAGCGCGACATAGAATAGACTGTGCGGTTCTAAGCGCTTAGTATCCGAGCGTACTAAGTAGTGCATACGGAAGGCAGTAGTGCATGCGGCACACTATTGTAAAGGTTCGCGTATGATCCTCGAATTAATATTTTTCCCTTCGTCCTCGTCAGGACATTTTTCGACTCAGGGCAGGAATACGTAATAAAACTTAGTATACACCACACGGAATTAGATAGAATATTTAGCGTTAGAGATAGGTGTCCAGGGCGTGATGTTAGAGGATCGTGTTCGATCCTAGTAATATATTCTTCGCCTCGCCTAATGAAGGATATTTTTCTCAGAAAAGGTTGTTATCCATCGCTAGAGATACACTCTGTAAAATCATCCCTTTCCTAATTGAAAATAAACCAAATGAGCTAAGCAAGAGACCTTAATGCTCAGGTCGGACAGGAGGAGGCATATAAACCAACAATTGGAAATTTTAGTGTCCTCCAAGCACATGTACATGCGCAGCACCTTCTTCCAGCATGCACACCGCCTTAGCTACACCTGGAGTCACCCGACGGGTGGTTCAAAGTCCCAAATCGACCTCATTCTGATTGATGGAAGGCACTTCTCGGATATTATCAACGTTAAAACGTAAAGAGGCGCAAACGTCGACTCGGACCATTTCCTGGTCATCGTAAAGCTTTGCTCTGTAATGGGATGGGATCCGAAGACCCTCGAGGCATAATACAGGCTATCCCATCCAACTCCTATTCCGACACGTCCTCGTCGTGCAGAATGGTAACGTATGACACCACATATCCATGCTTGGGTACACGGGCTTGACCCAACCCCTTGGGAGGATGGTGGCATATGGCAAACCAGGAGGATGGTGGGTATCCCGGGAAACTGGGAGCCTGAAACGAGGGGGGGGGCAACCCGACGCTAAACAAAACGGCCACGTGGGCGCGGGGCCAGTCACCCAGTCTCATGTAATAAAAGACTACGGAAAGCCAAAGGAATCATCGAAACGGAACCAACGAAACCGACCCTACGCAATGCCCCAGGATTACTTTTAAAATGGGCTCATGGAACGTATGCACTCTAAGCGAAGCCTTGAAAAAACTTGATGATGCCCTAGCCACACTGAGCATGGACCTCGTAGCTCTACAAGAGATTCGGTGGCTAGGGAACGGTGTGCACAACAGGCGTGGTAAGCATTGCTACGACATCTACTTCAGCTGCCACGACCGCCACCGCGTGCTCGGAACGGGTTTTGCCGTAGGTCCCCGGTTGAAACCCGCAATCATGGATTTCAAGGCTATACACGATAGGCTATGCACCCTGCGCATGCGAGGCAAATTCTTCAATATAAGCCTCATAAACGTTCACGCCCCTACCGAAGCGAAAGAGGAAGAGGAGAAGGACCTGTTTTACGGCCGCCTTGCTAGAACCATAGATGCGTGCCCCAGGCATGATCTCATAATCATCCTGGGGGACTTCAACGCAAAAGTCGGTAGGGAGCCAATGTACCGCCAATACACTGGCTGTCACAGTCTGCATGAGCACAGTAACGATAATGGTAGTAGATTGGTCCAGTTCGCCGAAGCGAACAATCTGGTTGTAGGAAGTTCCAAATTTGCGCGCAAGAAAGGAGTAACCCTCAGATCGACCACGTGTTAGTAAGCCGCCGACGACAGTCGAGTCTGTTAAATGTCAAAACATATCGAGGAGCCAATATCGATTCCGATCACTACTTGGTTGACTTAGTGATACGTTGTAGAATCGTCCGCTCCCGCGACAATGGGGGCGGAGAAAACACGCAGCCTCGGCTAAACACAGACTCTCTAAGGGACATTACTGTCCATCAGGAATTCAAAGCCGCTTTAGACGAGTCGCTCTAAAAACAAAAATAATAAACTGTGTGTAAAAGGTGTCAAAATTACTGAAAGTAATAACGGAAGGCTGAAATTGTTTCTTGCTCGAATGTTCAACTCGATCTGTCTATCTTTATTGTTCTTCTTCATTGCGTTTTGACAATTGTCAGTGTGACAGCAAAATCAAGGTTCTTAATGGTTGACGTATGATTCTGAGACGTATATAAAACTAAGGTAACATTTACATAGTTTACATGTGCAAGAAATATACTCCCATCACGTCGTGGCAACACCAAATCTGGCTGGTTCGACGATGAATGCAGATAAGTGACAGAACGTAAGAATACTGCATACCCAGTAATGGCATAGATCGCGGGTATGCGCAGAGCAATATTCACGGCTCAGACGCGAAGAGAAACGAGTTCACCGCTCCAAGAAGCATGCTTTGGAAGAGCAAAACATGCGGGAACTCGAGCAAACCAGAGAGGCGTACGGACCGACACGAAAGTTTTACCAAGCGATAGCAGGTTACCGAAACAACGTTGTACCTAAGGTAACATGCTGTCCGCAACAAGGATGGAGATCGGTTTAGTAACCAGCCAGAGGTCCTCTCGCAGTGGACTCAGTACTTTGATGAACTACTCAACAACCAGTTTAACGAACTGCTAGAAGCGTCACTAGCAGATAGTGTCATGCTACTGCCACCTAGCATAGAAGAAACACGAAAGGCTATCCATCGGCTGGTCAAGAAAGGAGGTGCACGACTAGAAAACGAGATTCATCAAATTGTTACTGAGGTGTGGGATAGCGAATCGATGCCTTGTGATTGGAATCTCGGCATAATATACCCCATATACAAGAAGGGAGATAGGTTGGACTGCAACAACTACAGGGGTATTACGGTGTTGAATACCGCCTATAAAATATTCTCCCTGATCCTTCAGGATCGCCTTGTCCCGCACGTCGAAGAGATAGTCGGAAACTATCAAAGAGGATTCTGAAACGGAAAATCAACCACTGATCAGATTGTGGCGTACCTCGTACCGAACCGGTTAACTGCACTACAGTGCATTGGAGAGGAAATAAAAACACTCTCTTTCATTTTGACCGCTAAGCGAACCAGACGTGAGTTGAAATCATTCCGCACATCCGTATATAGTAAAATAGTAGCAGACACGCATAACCCTTTAACTGGTGACCCCGAACGCGAAAACCGAAAAAGTTTAGTTTCGATCGCAAAATTACAATCGCGTACTCTACTTCTGCGAAGTGCTATTGATTTTATACGGATCAAAAATATTCTGCGCGTCGCGTTAACAAGTTCAGTGTTTCGCTATAGAATAATCGCGAGTGAAGGACAATGACCGAACCCGCACCAGCACCGGTGATGGTTGCCCCAGCGATGGCAGCCCAGCATTCGCCTGCAAAGCTATAGCCAACGCCTATTATCAGGCAGCCAAAACTAGAAGAGGCAGAGATCGCGTGCTCATACGCCAAAATACGCTTTCCCGCATTCGACTCCAAAGATGTGGAAACATGGTTCGTTTGCTTAGAAGCGGCATTTTATGTTAACAACGTTGCTTCCGATAAGCACAAGTTTAACGCAGTGATCGTTGCACTCGGTACAGTATCGGACATAATGATAGGGCGTTGGTTTTTTCAACGCACCATGCACCCGTTGGGCCAGGTTAATGTGTGGTTTGTACAGTATCGGACAGAAAGATAGGGCATTGGTTTTTTAACGCACCATGCACCCGTTAGGCCAAGTTTATGTGTGGTTTGTATGTGTTTGTGTTTGTGTTTGGGTGTGTGTGTGTGTGTGTGTGTGTGTGTGTGTGTGTGTGTGTGT
>SIXB01006363.1:0-11852 GCA_007018985.1 Anopheles bwambae | reverse complement strand
TATAGTCCGTTTCTCGAAGACTTGCGTAAGCTTCATTAGTTTGACCAATACTATGATGAATGTCCAATACGCTCTGGACAAAGAATTTATTGAAAGTTTCAGCAATTTTCTCTGAGTCATACACCGTTGATCCATTGAATATTATACAAGGACTATTAATAGTTCCTCTTGGATTCAGTAAAGATTTTAGGATTTTCCAAAGTTCCTTACTATTCTTTCTATTCTGATTAATTTTATGGTCAAAGTATGATCTTCGGGTTGTAGTTAAAGCTCTACTATACAAATTTCTAGCTGTTTTATAAATTGTCCAATCAGAATTCTGGTTTGTTTGGAGAAATTTGTTATAGTATTTGTCTCGTTTATGTTTCTGCTGGGCCAATTGAATTGTGTACCATTTAGCTGAACAATTTGTGTTTATTGTTTTCTCTTGCACAAGCTGTGACATACTATTCTCTAAGACAGCTGTTAACCTAATACATTTATCGTTGATATTAGCAACATTTTCCTGAAATCCTTCAGACACCATCCTATTCAAAATTTCTGGAGAGTACTTTTTCCAGCACTTAACTCGTAATAGATTAGTATGGGTATATTTTTCATCGATTGACCATTGAATTGTTTCATGATCTGAAATTTTTAAGTTGTTTTTAATGCAAGTTGAAACTGAATAGTTATTTGTATACATGTGGTCAATCAATGTTCTACTACTGCGTGTTATTCGTGTGGGCAGATTCACTATTTGTCGTATGCCCAATCCTTCTGTAATCCTTTTTAGATGTCTAGACTCAGATGCATTCATCCAGTTGATATTAAAATCTCCCATCACTATATTTATTTTATCGTATTCTAAAAATTGTTCTAACCACTCTTCAAGAATAGCTAGGAACCTAGAAGGACCCGAACTGGGTGAGTGATAGATTAGGCCGTACCTTGCTTTTGTAGTATTTTTCAAAACTGAAATTGCTAAGAACCAGTTACCTTCGTTCGCTTCATTTAGGAGCACCTTAAATTGTACTGAGCTATGTATATACAATGATACACCACCAGTGTGTCTAGAATGTGATAAACATGAAACTGTATTATAGCCTTTTAGCGAATATTGTTCGAAGGCTTCCGGATCAACTATGTGAGTCTCAGATAGAAATATTAGTAATGGATGTATTTCGTCAACCATAGTTTTAAGCATACTGTAATTAGAAGACAGACCTCCAATATTTAAGTATACATAAGGAAAACTCTTTTTATGTTTCATGGTGGATGTTAATTGCTATTGAACTAGTTCTTGATTCCTCAGTTTTAGCTTCTTATAACAAGGGCACTGGTAACTATTAGCCGCGTGTTCAATGTTATATTTTAATTTCCTGTTCTCATTTGCTACAATACAATTTATACATTAAAACAAATTAGCATCTTTTGTGCACTGTTCCGTTGTGTGATTGTCACTGCAACGCGAGCATGCAACTTCATTTCTACAATCCACACTCTTATGTCCAAAGCGTCCACATTTGTAACATCTCATTACATGGAAGGACTCTTTCACTAGACAGCGATCGAATCCGATATAAACCTTATCTTTTTTTGTAAAATATAGAGCTGTAGCGGAATCCACTTCCATCAGCACATTATATTTCTGATATTTAAAAGACTTGTTTTCATATCGGCCTAAGATTTTGATACATTTACCAGGGATACCTTCGTTTTGGGTTTTGATCAAATCAATTATTTCCTCATTTTCGAGGTTTTCGCTCATACCAGACACTCTGAATCGTCTTAAAGGATCTGAGGTTGTATACGAACATCCTAGTTTTGTCTCTATGGCCCGTTTAGCTTTCTCGTGTTCATTTTCCGATTCAAACTGAATTAGAATCTGCCCTGTTTTACCGTTTCTGAAATTCAAAATTTTATGTTCTTTTGGATTTAATTCAGCCCTCAAATCCAAACGCGTTTTATCACATGACTGATCCTTTTTAGGGATTACAATTAGGGTTTTACAGCTTTGAACGTCAGACAGTTTTTTAATTTTGAAATCAACATTATCACGCACATTTTTTCTCAAATTTAACTCATTTTTTCGTTCAGCTATTTTCTTCGCGGCGCCTGGTGTTATTATGTCCGAGTTTGGACTATTGGTGCGTTTACGTTTGTTCCGCACTGTAACCCATTCGTTTTCATACGAAGTAGATTGTATACCAGAACTTGTTTGCAATGATGGTTGGGAATTCTTATTTGGCGTGCATGTATTAGAGCAATCTTCACCCATATTATTTAATCCCACTTGTTTTTCTACTTGTATCATATTTACCTTACCACTACGCTCGCACTTGGCAACTGAGAGTTTAGCATTAAGCGCCTCAACTAAATCGGATTTCAGTATCTCAAACTTAAGAGCAAATTCTTTCATGAGGGTTTCAAAGCCTGCATCTAGCATCGCTTTGCATTTACCCAAATCATTCCTCCCTAAATTCTTTTTGTCACACGCGTCACAACAGAAAACGATGTTAGTCGATTCATTTATCATACGCGCAGCCACTCTACTAACTTTCGTACAATCTGCGTGAAAGCCTTGGTCGCAACCAACACACACCAACGGACAGTCACCGGCAAGTATGTGTCCGGAGCACTTTGCGCACTCCATGACACGTACCTTACCTTACACTTCACAGCACAAGAATATCACACACACAGGCAAATAAATATAAAAATATCAGAACGCATCCGTAAGTGACGCTTCTTCGTTGACTCAACAGCTACACACAATAAATTAAAACGTAAACAAATACTCATCCTTATACCATCAAACTATATATTAATTACCACACCCATTCAGTTAGGGTCATAATAACAACAACTGATTGGATGCTTCTCGTCAAATTCACACTTAAAAACCCGATTCAACACGGAGCTACAGATGCACAGACACACTCTACATTTGTCAACTGTCAACTGAACTATAAGAGCTTATTACAAAACTAACAGAGATTCATTCAATAGCAAGACATAATTTAATAAGTTCAAAAGAGAAACGCAAGGAGAAATTGTTTTATTGGTGGCTTATTACTTTCTGCTACTGATGCTCCTGATTTACTCTCGTCCATCTCGCTGTATGTTCTCTCTCGTTCTCTTCGTCCACGTGATCCTCTGTCAATTGAAACACGTCATACTCTTTATACTTTCAATGACCCTCTTCTGTCCTGTTTCAGGTTGTTTAACCACTTTTACTATCTCTTTGATTTCGACTCCTCTCTTAACTCTTTCCGTAACCGTATTTTTTCTTCTAATTCCCTTTAATTATTCTCCTTAGTTTTCTATTACACTCTTTTTTTTTGTTAAGTTTATGATAGTCTCTACGCTCTACCCTTGTTTTTTTTCTTTTCTTTCTTGCTAGGTCAAGACTAGGTTAGTTAGGCTTAGTTTTTCATGAATTATTTTGTTTATTTGTTAGTATTTAATTAGTTTTAAGTCTATTATATTTAGCCTTGATGGCGGATATTGTATTAAATAAATGAAATGAAATGAAATATGATAGGAATGCGATTGATTGGCAACCCATGTGGGGAGAAATGGTATTAGTTAGGAATAATCAAACGGGTGTTGGCCAAAAATTGCAGGGTATCTTGAAAGGGCCTTATGAAGTGGTAGGAATACCGAGCGAGCAAACTTGCGAAATGCGAAACGGAAAAAAATAGAAAAGGTTCATAATAATAGGTTGAAAAAGTTTAACGAAGTGGCGAGGTTGAGCGGATGAGGTTGAATGGTTGATAGAAACCGAATTGTTCACCCAGCGTTTGGTTTAAGCGATAAGTCCCCAAGCCAGAACAGAACATCTGAAATACGTCAAATAGATCAAATAGGTCAAATTAGTAAAATTTAGGGTACGATAATATTACATTCAAACCCAAACGACACTATTTACGTATATTGCGAGCACGAGCAACTTCAGATGATTAATAGCGAGACTGAACCACGAGGGTCGTTCAGGCGGAAATAATGATGCGAAAACCAGAGGTATCAATTGACAAGGCGATATCGATTTGCGTGAAAAAACATGGCACTAGGCACTATGTAGCGAGCCACAACAAGTTCTCCACACTGTGGACAGCGGCTGTGTGTAGATCGAGCTGACGGCGGCATACATGGTTCGGGCGGCTGACACTCAGCGAGAACAAATTATGAGAAGAGAGCGGGAAGCGATCGAGATGAGTGAAGCGATGGCGAAAAAAGGCCATTCTGGTGTCGGTGATCGCGGGATAAGGTGTTAAGTAGCGAGAATGTAAAAGTAAAATAAATTAGTTGCAGTCTTTAAGAAATGAAAAGTTGGTTTAATTTAGTAGTTCAAATAGTTTTTTTTCCCGGCCATTTAGTGTTAGTTGTTTCAACACCCATGCTGCAGCCCCCAGCTTCATCGGGCGAGGACACATTCCGCCCAGCTGCAACAGGAGCACGGCAAGGATCCATCGGCGACGAGCATTACCACCCGGGGCTCGAGCTCAGCACATCATCGGCGAGGCACAAATTCCGCCGCGGCTCGAGCCCTGCCTCACATCACGGCGACGTACCATTCCGCCTCGGCAGTACAATACACAGAAAACTTTTTTTTACTGAACTTCAGTAAAATTTTACTGAAATTTTTTTTTGACTGAAGTTTCAGTAATCCTTTCAGTAAAAAGAATGTTTACTGAATCATTCAGTAATCCCGGCATACAATGCGAGGGTTGGCTAGGTACCTCTCGCTCTAATTTATCTAGTTGTCTCGCTTCCTCCTATAGCGATTCTGTCGAGCTGAGCTTTCACGTGCCTTATCTGCAATCTAGGTATGCAAGCGCGTCCAGCTAGGTCAGTTCTGACCGAACAAGTAGCTGGGACCAGCCCGGTTATGACCGAACCAGTAGCTGGAACCGATCAATTGGAACCGATGGGTATGATGTATGCTTTGGTGTAGTAATGGGGCTGTGCTAATTATTTTTTACAATTAAAGATACTCGTTCATCAGTTTCGAGTGGTCCAGAGAGTGACGGGGAGACGTTGTCGGCATACAGCAGCGCTGACGATATCGATGTGTTTGACGACGGTATCGTGCAGGACGAGGGTTTGGAGCCGCAAATTTCCTTACGCCGGAGTTTCGATGGAGGACGGTCTTCGGAATTGGGCATTCGAGACGAATCAAACACAACGGAGCGTCACGTTGCTGTTGCGTCACTTGCGGCAGTTCTCGCCTTTTAACAATTTGCCGAGCGATGCGCGTACGCTACTGAAGCCACCGGCCAGCACATCACAGGATGAGAGGCAAATATCGTCGATAGCTGGTGGCCAATTTTGGTACCAAGGCATCGAAAAATGCCTTCAATCCTATTTTCCGTAAGTAGATTAACATTTTAAAATCAAGGCTTAAGTTATTTTATAATATTTGTAACTGTGGATGTTTTTCTTTTTCTTTTCCAGTGATGTGCCTCCACCTGAACGAGGTTTTGAGCTGGACTTTTTTGTCGACGGCCTGCCGTTATTTAAAAGTAGCCGCTCGCAATTTTGGCCGATCTTGATGCGTACTCACAATGTCCCCCGGCTCCCTGTGATGACGGTGGCAATATTTTGTGGCGAGTCCAAGCCACTCTCGCTGGACGAATATTTTGAAAAGTTCGTCAACGAAATGAACCGTTTGCAGGCGAACGGTTTAAAAATAGGCAGTCGTGTGTATTGGGCAAAGCTTCGGGCAATCATCGCCGATGCACCTGCGCGCGCATACATCAAAGGTAAGGCAAAGCAAGCGATTAATCTAAACATGATATGTGTTGTGGTCACGAAGTGGAAGGCTCCCTTCATTCGGCGTTAAGGACGTATGCAGCCACTAAGTGACTGATGAGCGGTTAGCAGACGAGAGAGCGCCAGACGCTCGTGGGACACCGTCGGGAACACAAGGGCTGATCGTGTAATAAAGTATTGTGTATTGTTTATTACGTGTTCGGTGTAAATATAAATTGTATACTCTCGGCCATCCAAACACAACAATATGTAATTGTACAATGGCTAACTTTTTTTTGTAGGTGTTAAGGCATTCAACGCGATCGAGGGTTGCCAGAAGTGCACCATACAAACGGAGTATGACGCCAGAACGCGTCGGCGTTTCTTCCGTTACGGTGCAATCGCTCGGCCAAGGACGGACAAAGAGTTTCGGGAAAACAAATACCGGGAGCATTGCACAAAAACTACGCCACTCTCGAATCTAAACAAATGCGACATGATTCAGAGCTTTCCGGGTTCCGAGCGGTTGCATTTCGCGGATAAAGGCGTTTTTGGCAAGCTAACGTATTTGTGGGTTCGAGGCTACCGGTACTGTGATTGCCGTATGACAGCAGAGAATAGGCGTGCATTGTCGGCGCATATCTTTCGGCTCAGGCTTCCGTCGGACTTCAAACGACGATTGCGGGACCTGCGGTACATTGAGCACTGGAAAGCTTCAGAGCACAAAATGTTACTGCAGGTCGCCGGAGTGGCCGTTTTGAAAGACCGATTGAAACCTGAAATGTACGACCACTTTTTGCTGTTATTCGTTGCAATGACGATGTTCGCTACATCGTTCCACCATGCACGATGGGGCTATGCGGACGAGCTGTTGCACCAGTTTGTGGCAATCTATGCACTAGTCTACAGCCAGGAACTGGTCAACAGTAACGTTCATAGTTTGCTACACGTGCTGGAAGATGTGGAGAAGTTTGGCGACCTGGGCACCATATCGGCCTATGATTTTGAGGCTAGGTTGCACGACATCCGGCAGTTGGTGCGGACCGGGCGGTATAGCCTAGCGCAGGCGGTAAATCGCATCTTTGAGCTGCAGCGAGTGGAAGCAAACCGGCTGAAGCAAGTAGTGCCAAGTACAAGGCCTACTGTTAGAAGCGTGGGGCGCTAAACTGAGGCTATGATTCGAAAAGGGTTTATCCTGCGCGACAATTTGTGCGATCAATGGTTCCTGGCCAAGGACGGTCATGTCATTTTATATCATGATGCAAAATTGGTGGGCGAAGAACTGCATGTGGAGGGGCATCAATTCACCCATCAGGAGAGCACCTTCACTAGCCCGTGTCCGTCGGAAGAAATTAATGTGTGTACGGTTCATATGCGGAACATAAGCACGTACACCATTATTGGCCCTTCGTCTGCAATTCTGTGCAACTTAGCAGCTGTAGAGGGTAGCACACCAAGTGAGTATGTGGTGGTGCCATTGCCGCACACTTACCCGAGTGTGTAGAGTGGATACACAATGTATTAATTAAAAAAACCTGCTCTAAGGGAAACAAAACATGATATGTGATGTCGTGTCAATAAATTAAATGTTATGTGACATGTTCCTGTTATGTGATATTCATAAAATATAGTACAGCGTCTAACAGCAATGAAACACAAAAAATCATTTAAAAGATAGTTTCGTTTTTTTTTAAATACTGCTGAGTTTATAGCGCAATATTATTTTAATTCTAGTTTTATCCAAAGCTATTACTTGAACTTCAAAACTATTCTAACTAACTACCTATATCAATATTGTTAAAGAAAGAGTACGACTAAATAAAGAAAAAAATCCTACTTCTTAAGTTTGAAATTCATTTAAAATAAGCTTATCCTAGCTTATTCTATACAGTATGGAAAAAAATCTTATCTTATCTTATCTTAGTACTAATCCTAGGTAATGGCAAAAAAAAATCTAATCTTAAACTATTATCCCTCCTGCTGTTCCTCCCAATCATTGTTTGCTTCTGCATTTGCCAAACCTTCTTTTTCTTTTTTTCTTTTTATGTTGTACTCCCCCCCCATACCTGAACTTTGTGACAAGAAAATTTTTCACACCTAGGTGTGTTACTCTACATTTTGTTGTACTGCCTACTGTATCAAACAGTAGACAAATTTTACTACATTCTTTAAGCGCAACTTTCCCTTTTGCGCCTTTCCATCCGCACGCCGCGATAGCTTCCGGCTTGAACATAGCTTTCAGCGCCTCTGTCATTCTTGTGTTCGAATTACCTGACGTAATGTGGTAGCGCAGCCAATCTACCACATGTTTGAAATATTCATTGTTAGCTAATTTGTTTTCAAATCCGACAACCTGCTCTCCGGTGCTCATTGCTTCCACACAGAAACCTTCTGGCACTGTTCCGGTGGAAGTAGGCGGTTCGGCACAAACGGTGGCTCTGATTTGGCCGAGAAATACTTCCGCCGTGGTACTCGAGTCCTTGAGTACCTGTAGCATGCCCCCGTGCTTTTTCAGGCTAGGCTGAATCTCCTGCACGGCAGCTTCCAAGCTTTCAAGCTTTTCTCGCTGCGCTTTCTGCTCCTGGCGCACCTCCTGAATTGTCAATTCTAAACCATCCAGCTTCTTTAATACAGTGTCCATGAAATTGGACATGCTTTGTGGAAGCATTGCTTCCTTGCTGGATGGATGGGGTTTGGCAAACGGCCTTGAATGAGGAGCAGGAGTGCGAGAGGTAATGTTTTGCATGGAATAGATGCTATCGGGTGCAGGGTGCACTTTCTTGGGCACTGTGCCCATCGAGCTGCTCGACGGTGGTACGCTGGCCGTTTTTGTATGTGTGCTAAACTGGGCCGTTGTTGTAACCGGTTCGGCCGTTGTTGTTGCCGTTGCCGGTGCCGGTGCCGTTGCCGGTGCTGATCCCGGTGCTGGCTTTCTAACAATTCGGAACGAGCCAGGAAGCCGTACGACCGCTGGGCCCAACCCAGAAGGTCCTGGCTGCGCATGGTTCGCTGCCGCCGTATGGCCCTGGCGGGCAAGGTTTTGCTTAACTAACGTTAAGCGAGGCGTCGACGCTACCTTCGCCTCAGGAGCAATATTCTGCTCGCTTGGCGACAGCCGTCGTTTTTCATTGTGAGATTCCATAGTCTACAAAGCATAAAATATTTTTGTGATTTGCGTACAAGCGTAATCTACACCATTACACATAACCTGCAATTGTTGTGCTGAACAATTGGCGTCATCGGACACGATACGGGACGAGCTACACCTACACAGATTGGAACACACCAGCTAAGCAAAATAATACTTCAATTCCAGATTTGAACGGCTCTCGCATCGTCAAGGTCACAGGTATGTAAAAAACACACATCATATAATATATGTACTTAACCCACCAATAAAGAGCTACGACCACAACCCATACACATTACCATAACCAGCTGATAATCTGCCGTACATGCGGGAGTGACCGAACGACGCGCAATTCATGTGAAGCGGTCACAGGGAGTTACGTTGTAGGAAAGGAGAAACAAGATACCGAGAGAAAAGATGGTAGAGATAGAGATGTGTGTGATATCACTTTTTTCCATGTATATATTTTGTCCACCAACACTTTTGCTATCAAAGTGTGTGTGTGTGTTAAAATTTTTGGCCAATTAAATTTTGTCCACCAACACCGTTGCATTTCGGAGCTTTTTCTTGCCCGAAAGAGATAGCCATACACTTGACATACAGCTGTCTCGCTCATATGACACTTCCAACGCTCGTAAGCTCTTTAATGCGAGGGCTCTGGAGCAGTGAACTTGTATGGCCTCGCGCGCCCTCGCAAATCGCTGTCACTTGCACTGTGGGATGTCCGGTGCTCACCAAAATGACAGCTCGTTTACAGAAATCCCAGTAAAGCCATTCTGCTATTACTGATTTTTCAGCAGTTGGTTGCGATTAAAAAATGACGAAATATTTCTTTTAAATTGAGTTTTTATTTATGCTTAGAGATTGCCAGTTCCTCAATTCATGTTCATACATGTTTTGTGTTGTTTCATACAGTTTTTATACTGTATTTTGCCGCCGCAAGTGTAGATGGTTCAGTATGCGCTCACAGACACCACGAAATTTCAGCAAGCAGAGTGGATTGTAGCAAACATTTTACACACCAACATGGCTGCCAATTGTTTTAAATTGATCCCGTAAGCCGAAATATAACCTGAAATTTCACCAGGGTGCCAGTAAGCGCCTACAAAATCAACCTTTTGCACATCACGAGCAAGTGGGTACCGCATTGTTTTGTTTTGATGTTCTGACTGACAGGTCGATTTGACAAAATGAATTGCTGCATTTTCAGTAATTTGTTTTACTGATATCCAGTGAAACGACTAATTTGACACTTATTTTACTGATTTTCAGTAAAACGCGTATTACTCAAATGAATTCAGTAAATTATTTTGCTGAATGTCAGTAAAAACATGACATTCATGCTGAGAATCAGTAAAATATTCTATTACTGAACCGTTTCAGTAAAAAACTTTACTGAAGCAGGATGAGAAAATTGGCTGTGTAAGGATCAGCAACGCACAAGTTGCATCGGCTGCAACACAGCAGCCCCACACCGGCGCAAACCCATTCCGCCAGCTGCAGCAGTCAAATCGCCGTCACTCCATCGCCACCGTCCCAGGGAGCGGCACAGCAGCATCATCACCGCTGCGTTATCGCCGTCGCGGTGAGGGCCAAGAGCAGCAGCAACCGCTGCTCAGCGCGACAACATCGGGGTCCCCACATCTTGGCAGCATCGGCCAGAAGGGTGTCACCACGCCGGTATTCCCTTAGTCGAATACCCCCGCGTCGGTTCGAGCCCTTCGGTATTAAAAGGGGGAGATGTTGTGGGCAGCCGTACCGACCCCTGAACTTGCCGTGGCAGTTGCGCTGCTACCGGTCAACGTCCAGGGGGACGACAGTGTGTCACGCACACTGACGCACACACTAAGCAGCGCAAGGCTTAGTGTGTGCCGAGCGCACGATTAGAGTGTGTTAGCGAGCCGATCGAGCTGGAGCTCTCGGCAGGGGCGCTCGGTGCGGCTGATGCGCGGCCACCGCACTTGTGATTGTTAATTGTGTATTATGATTCTTATTTATTTGGTACGTGTAATAAAGGAGTAAAGTGCGGAATATAACACCAACCAACACAAAAAGCTTCGTGCTTTCTTTTGTTTTCTCTTTAGGAAATGCTGCGATGATTGCCTGCAAACGCTGGAATGGTTAATTAATTTGCCCGATTCGTGCTGCAAGCGTCTGGATCGACGCTGGAATTCAGGAACGCATTAATTTTGGCAACGGATAAAGCGGTTGTGGGGTACAGCCGAAAGTATCACAAATATATCCAGGCTCCCCTGATGGTAGTTGGTGGCTGGTGGCCGTCCCTGTCGGTAGAAGTGCTGTTTGTTTGCATCGGTGCTGTGGATATGCCACAGCGAGAATGGGGCGGAATAGCGATGCCGTGTTCTGTTCCTGCGCCTGTTGGGGATCCGAGCCGCCGATGAGAACCTTGCAGCAGACAGGCGAATACAGTACAATACAATCATGTTCATGTTTAATTATAAGAAAAAAAAAGAAAAAGTTTATTACATCTACACATTCCGCTGATACGAATGCTAACAGTTCACTCATTGTACGATCGTGCAGCTCAAACAGGATACTCATATTTCACACCCTAGGAAAGAGGAAAGCAATCTTACGCCGCAAACGTTACAACCACCATCAGATTGAGAGCCTTAACTGTGCGTTTTCTTCCTCGCATTTTTAGATTTACATTTCGGATAACGTCTTCAACAATTTTGGGTGAGTCAAGATTCTTTAATCGCCTCAGCTGGCTACCACAAGCGACGTGTTGGATTCAATGAGGTGGGATCTTGCTAGCCGAGATCTCCGTTGCATGTACTGTGGGATGGTCGAGATCGCTACACCAGTTTGGACGAGCTGACTTTCGCCACCGAGCATCGCGGATCATCCAGCAGCAGCAGTTCATCGTGGCCGTCGATACGTATCCCATCCAGCTGCGTTCATTTGCGTGTGGACTGTAAGGTGCGCGTTTTCGTGCAGCGAGTGGAAGCAAACCGGCAGAAGC
>SIXB01006362.1:0-11845 GCA_007018985.1 Anopheles bwambae | reverse complement strand
CCCCCCCCCCCCCCCCCCCCGGTCACTGGTTTGCCACAATCGTAACACACATGGCACATCCTATCGCGTCCACACACATTTGCATATGAACGCGTCTCGCGAAACGCTGCATAACAAATAAAACTAATCCCCCCACGTTTTCCCTGCTTCACCAATCATCTGCGCGCCCATGCAGACTGCTGCTTGCTTTTTTTTCTGTCACAACATACAACGACAGCGGCGAAAACAACAACAAAAAAATGCCGATTGCCACACACTACACACGCAGCGTGGAGAGCATTTGCATGCCCCAACCAATTTGCATTGGTTTTGTGATGGGTTTTTGCTTTTATTGCATGGGGCTGGCGTTAGAGAGCTCTCTAAGCATGCGCGGTCCACACATTGTGACTCTCGAAATCAAACCAAACCGGGACAGGTTGTCTTTAAGGTGGTTTGGTTTGGTTTTATGCATCTGACGAGATGGAAAGGATGACAAAAAAGAATCAATTTAACGCAAGATCAATGGGATTGAATCAACTGAAAGTAACGCAAGGCGAATGAAATTTATTTTTCTTTACGATTTCTATTGTTAAACAGAAACTTCGAAGGAAATAGAGACATGTTTTTTTTTATGAAACAATTGACAAAAATGACAAATAGAAGAAATCTGCGTCGAAGTGGAGGCAAAAAGGCAAACAATCGACTGGTAAGAATTCAGTAAAAAAAACAGAAAAATTACACTCCGAACTACCAACGACAGTTACCCCCAACTAATGGGTTAAGTGTGGCTTAGTTTAATTTACTTTAAAACAAATAACACACCTCTTCGTGTACTAAATTGGCCATGCAAGAGCAGCACACCACAACTCCTCCCAGAATTTTAATGAAGCTCCCCGTGATACTGATACTCGGAAGGCTCCCACTGCTAATGAATTTTTCATCACACTCCACAGAAGAACTTTGGTTTTTCCCTGCCAGCTCCTCCCTGTGCCTCCCTCCCCACGTGCGGTTGACACTTGATGACGCGAGTTTGCCCCTGGTCACCCGTCCACCCAACACGTCTAATTAATGAGCGTGCGCCGCCACCGTCACACCACACACCACATGATCTTTCCTGCTATACTAATGTGGCACACCATCGCGCGCACCGTCATAAACCTAATGTGCCAACAGCAGTAAAAAAAAAGAAAAAAATATCGCTAATGCTGTCGAGCTGCGCGCTGCACAACAAAAGCTAAAACCAAAAACCATCGAAAAGCAGCGACTCTCGAACGCAGACCAAACACACAAAAAAGCACACACGCACACATACACAACATTGTTCCAAAAAATGCATAATCAATTACCAACAGTGAAGTGAGTTGACGACGGAGAGCACTGTGAGGTGGCGGAAAAGCCGAGCTCCAAATTTAATTGCAAGCTCGAAGTCAAAGCAAGCGCAAATTCCATTTCGTACTTTCTATCCGAAGCAATCGGAGGGAACGGGGGGGAGAGGGGGGGGGGTCCATTCGACCGCCGTCCACCTGAGTTTCGCTGCCTCTCTTTGTTTATTTATCCAAGTACAGCAGCAAAAAGAAAACAAACGGAAAAATGTAGAATTGAACCAGCCGGAGTGCGCCCCCCCGCGCCAATGCTATTCGGTTGGACATCGCGCCATGCCGCCACTCATATGTGTTTTGGTACGTGCGAAGGTCGAAGCCACCGTCGTGACGGCGACGAAGACATTTCGACGACATTTTGCAACGGGGCGGGAATTGCACACCGGTTCGCCTAGGTCGCCAGAAGTAAATTGAAACAAATCGACGACACGTTTAGTGCGCGCGCTCAATGAAATGAAACGCTTGTTTTAGACCCCACACGGACGGGGAGTATGTGAAGGACGCCGGTTGTTAGCAGAGACAGAACACTTCCTAATTAGTTTTGTTTAAAAGGTTAATCTCCGAGTTGTTGCGATAGTTGATTTAAGGATTGTGAGGAGACTGATAGTTGGAACTGGTACAAGAGCAGGATTCTGGATTGTTATAAACAAGTAACATTGAAACATTGCAGCGCCCCAGTGGTCTATTCGATCGATGCATCGGCTCCTACAAGGTTGGATAGGACCGATTCCCAACCGGACCGTTTCCCCCCGTAACAAGGCCTGACTATATCCAGTCGATGAGTGGTAACCGCGTAGGACTTTACGCAAAAAAATGAATTAAATGTTACAGTAAATTCATTCAACAACGTGTACTTAGCCGCACTTGATCTAACAACTCACGATGCTGGCAGAAATGTACCACCCACCCCCCGACCCTTGGATCAACACACCGCTATCACGCGCAAGTTTGCAAACCTAGGGTCGGAACCGCTACCGGGAGGATCTGATAATAATGTGCGCTTAGCCGAGGAGGCAATGAAGCGAACCTACATCCATGTGAGCCCTCTCGCCCCGCTCGATAAGATAATCGGCCGCTAAGCCGTCACCCGGGAGAAGAGCAAAAACAAACATGATGTGACGGATTCTTATCACTACCCCGTATACGGCCCGCTGTGTGTCGTTGTGTTACACTTGCGCGACACTCGCCCTTCCCGACCCCCTTAACTCACTGTCTCTTGACTCCGAAAGCAAAGCGAGCCCTTGCAAAGGATCAATAGTTTGGCGGCGCAGTCACTTCGCAAAAAGGGCTTAACAGGCGACAGCGAAGTAAAAGGGTTGGTGGTAGAAAGTTGGATTGGAGCAAAAATAAAACAGGGATTATAACAGGCAATACATTATCGACACATGCATGAGTCAGTGCAGCAGGCTTGCTGGTGAATGGTTTCTACCAGCGATGGGTAGCGTTGGCAAAAATCCGGAGAGAACTCCGATCCGACTCCGAAAATGTCGGAAACGATTCCGGAAGGTAGATCCACCCAGCAATATCCGGAGACGTTTAGAATCGTCTGGAACCGTTCGGAATTGCCCGGAGTCGTCTGAAGTCATCCGGAATCGTCTGGAGTCGTCCAGAGTCGTGCGGAGTTGAGGTTGTTTGGAATTGTCTGGAATCGACCGGAGTCGGAGTCAAAGTCCTCCTGAGTCGGAATCGTCCGGATTCGGTATCATTTGGAGTTGTCCGGAATCATTTGGAGTTGTCCGGAATCATCTGGAGTCGTCCAGAGTCGTGCGGAGTCGAAATTGTTTGGAGCTGTCGACCGGAGTCGGAGTCGTCCAGAGTCGGAGTCGTCCAGAGTCGGAGTCGTCCAGAGTCGGAATCGTCTGGAGTCGTCCGGAATCATCCGGATTCCACTAGAATCATCTGCAGTCGTCCGGAGTCGTCCGGAGTCGGAATCGTTTGGAGTTGTCCGGAGTCGTTCAAAGTCTTCTAGAGTTGGCCGGAGTCGTACAGAGTCGTTCAGAGTCGTCCAGAGTCGTCCAGAGTCGTCCAGAGTCGTCCGGAGTCATCCGGAATCGTCCAGAATTATCCGGAGTCGTCCGGAATGTGTTTAAGAAATACACGCGGAAAACGAAACAAGAAATAAAAACACCTCGAAACGAAATGCCTTCGGCATTCGACTACAGCAGACTACAACAGACTCCCGCCGACTCCACACGACTCCGGAGCCGTAACTTTACCAGAGTCGAAATCTTACTTCAAATAACCGGATTCGGAACGGAGTCGTGGCTGCACTCCCAACAGCACACCACTAGTCTCGACAGAGATAAAAATGGGGGCCAGCGACAGGCACGAAGTATTGTCATGTAATTGCAAGCAGCATCCAAAAAAAAACCCCAAAAATCCGGCACACATTATGCACGAGAAGGGAAGTAGCGCAAAAGCGAACCATGTATGATTTAATGTTTGTCTACGAATCGATGAGCTCATTGCGGTGTGACGAGAGGTTTTTTGCTGGTCGGTCATCGTTTGTAGTGGACCGATAACGTTAATCTCAATCAGAGGTAAAGTACTCAGTGTTTTGTAACAAATGAACAAGTGAATATGAATTGCAGTCTCATGGAACTGGAGCCTTGTATCATTTTAAAACGTAAAATTATGCGATCGATCACATCAATTAACAAACAATATTATTTCTTTTTAATAATTTTTATGTAGCCCTTGGAATGACACAAAATATGTTTATTGCACTATGTAGGCAAATCGTTAATTCCTTCCAAATTCTGAGCGTAACTTTTGAATTGAGAACTTAAATGTTGCTTAAATAATGCTTTTATCAATCACAAACCTCCAAAACAATTAAAAATACAGAAAACACGTAAAAGTTAACTTAAACGTCATTATAAATTGTTACACCATTTCAATGCGTTATCATATCGAGGGAAAACATGGATTTATAACGAAGAAATTTCAGAATGAATATGACCCACCAAAAACAAAAAAAAAAATGGTTCTATTTACATGTAATACCACAGACATGGATACATTCATACGACCATTAGCCCAAATAAATTAAGATTGAAAAATTTGCCAGTGTTTTTTTACCTTTCGTTCCGGCATAGAACGGACTGCCCACGGGGAACCCGCCGGTCGGTGTGCGCGGGTGGGCCAGCACCGGCGACGAGGCGGAAGCCGAGATGGCCGCCGCCACGGTCGACGCCGAATCGTGCACCTGTGTCGCGACGGCACCGATCGTTTTGGCCAGGTTCTTGCGCCGCTGGATCAGCTCCTTCTTCCACTGGGGGATGACGTTCGGGTCGAGGGCGCCGCCGCTGCCACCGCCCACCACCGAGGGCGACCCGGCGGCCACACCACCGTTGTTGGTGGACGTATCGGCCATCATGCTGCTGGTGTTGCCAGTGCAGCAGCGCAGGGCAGGATGTGCGGCACGCGGCTACCACGCGGCTTCTTGTTCTCCTCCTGCGTCCTGTAGCAGGACGAGGATCGATCCTTTCGCCTTCTCCGTTCTCTGGGCGGGCGTAGCGACGACTGGATTGCGACCGCGAAATCCGTGTTCCTTGCAAATGACGAGCGCTGTTTGTAATGGGTAAATATTAGAGGAAGAAAACGTCAATTAGATTAGGTGTGGTGGTTTATTGAAAATTTACGATTAATTTGTGGTTCATTTCACATTTAAAGAAAAAAAAGCACACGGACGGGCAGAATCTCAAGCAAATAGGTTAATTGTAGCGCCGGCGTACCCATCCCCCGGTGGCTGTTGTTGGTTTTAACGTTTGTGCTTGTGTCCCGACTATTACACACACACACAAACATACCACCCCCCAGTTCCCGCTCACCGTTGTTCCATTCCCTTCAGCTATTGCTAATGCTGCGCTGTTGACGGGTTGCTTTCACTAAGTCTAGTTTTTTTTTCAATTTCATTGCTGTACCCTGCCGAGCTTTTCCTAAACTTAATTACTTTGGTGCGGCTGACACTGTTTGAAATATATTCTCTTTGCACCCCCCCCCCCTTCCACTCCCCCGCCCCATCCCTTCAATCTGGTCTCTTTCCCAGCTGCACGAGCCACCAACAACTAACACACGCCACGGGGAAGAGAGGCGTGCCCCGACTAGTGCCTCTATTTTCACTCGATGAAACCGTGAGAAAGGTACAATAATAATCGTATCAACAGCATCCACAAGTGGCGGGGTACACCGTGGTACACTCTCTTCGCTCTGTACCTCTGCCCCAGTCCCCTGCCGGGCGCATTGCAACCATTGAAATGTAAATATGTCATTATTTTCAACTAAAAATCGGAGCGAAAGCCCCCTTCTATCCACAGGTTCCTGCTGCAGCCTTGCTGGCGAAGTACGCGAGAGTAGAACACAGATTAGTTGCTGTTGTTGTTGTTGTTTGCTGGTCCAATTTTCCGCCGTGAGCTGTGATATGCCATAGCTTACAGGGGTGGGAGGGTCAGTCATCGGTGATGGCAATTGCAGCCAGTGGGTGGACGTCGCTCCCTCCTCCTCCGCTTGCCGGATATTTCGGAATATTTTAAACGGTTCCGTTCATTAAGAAATGCTTCGAGTGATAGCTTCCAGCAGAGCAGTGGTGCTTTGGAAAACAGGAAACAGTTTCATCATCATCATCATGGAGCAGGTTGCTGCTTTACGTTTCCACCATTCCCGCGGGGCGTGGGTGGGTTTGGACGTCGGTCGAAATAGGTGAAACAAAAAAAAACCCAAAACAAATGCAATTTGGGAAGGGAATTTCCCGCTTGGAAAGTACGAATTAGTCTCCTCCCATCCCCAAAAAAAAAAAAAAATGGTGATGGCTTTCGCGGGAGAAAGTTAGACCGTGGGCGGCGATGGGTTTTTAGGCAAATCGCACAAAGAAGATTTGTTTTATTTGACGAATTTTGCTGGATCGATTTGGAGGATAGTTTAGAGACGGGTTTTCATATGAACTAATCCAGCGGTAAAGTCCGGCGGGCCGCCATCACATTCAATCCAAAAGGATTTTGGGGGCTACCAAAGGATTAACCTGATTTTGAAAGATGAGAAGAATCTACTTCGTATTGAAATTACTGAACTTCGTTTTAGTATGACATTGCACACCGTCTCATTATGGTCCAAATTCCCGTATGATTGTTGTTTTTATGAGTCTGACACGGCATTATTTGTTCGCAAAGCATTTTTCTTTTATTCAGCAGGAACGGCTTTGCTACTTAAAACATTTTGATAATTACTACTCGATTATTGTTCAATCGTAAAGGCTATTGAACCATCGCCAGAATAGATCGAATCATTTTTACGGCATGCGAAGAGGGGTTGGGTTTATCAAGAAGCAAAATTGCTCTTGCTTTTTTGTTTTGACTGATCACGCTGCTTTTGCGCACTCTGTTGCCGATCTTTAACTAATATTTTACAATTAGTTTTTATAATAGGAATTGCAATTTTTAAACCTTGTGTGATATAATTACAGCAACACAACAATATGACCAATCACATTGCTTGACAATAATAACTAATTAAGTTTTTTTTTCCTAAATTTCTTCAATTTTATAATGTAATAATTTAAGAGCAAATATTTAAAAAAATCCAAACAGTGCATTCTTCTGGCCCGTGGCTCTGCACCAATTACTTAATTTAGTCCTTTTTAACTCAACGGTTTGCCGCCCGCTGCTCTAATCCATTGTAGTGCCTAAGAGATTGGAAACTGATGGAAATTTTCCTCATAGAACCAAATAGAAAATCAGTGAAACACACTAAGCAAACGTAATGCGGAAGTAAAGTTGTAGCAGAAAAAAAAAATATCCTTAAACCAACACTAGCACGGTTTAGCAGCTTTTTCGATTGGGTCAACCAGCCCCTCTACAAGTGTCAGTTGCATCCAATACTCAAAATCAAATTAAATTATCAAATTTACCTACTGAAGACAAAAAAAAACAGGCTAAAACTGACAATCCGATACAAAAGACGTGTGAGGAAAAAGTCACAATCGGCAAAAAAACAATATTGACAACCAACCAACGACCATTGTGGACGCTGGCACACTTCAAATAGTGCCTTCGACGACTCGTAACAACCGTCGATAGGTTGAAGTGGCGAAGGGAAAATCATTTATAGAACAATGTCACTCGATCGAGCACCGAAAATGCGGCAGAAAAAATGGAACCATTTTGAGTGTTGTCACTGTCCAGCCGGCGCGGGGGGGCTTGCTTATCGTTCGCTGCCGATCTACAACATCATTTGTACTACGGCTAGAGGTTTTTTTTTGTTGTTGTCTACTTTACTCCACCATTTCAAATGCCAAACGCCGGCCCCTTGTGTCCGATAAGTGGCCAACGACGGGGTGCGATGACACAGAAAATGAGCCCACCGATGGTGCTTCGGTTGGAATGTGTCACACACCAAAGCATCCTCCCTTCGTACAACCCGATTTTTATTTTTTGCTGCTAGAGTGGATTGGAATTTTTGTTTTCCATTTTCTCAACACAATAGGGCTGCAGTGGCGGGCAACTCTTACAGTGGTGGTGGTGGTGGTGGCGGCGTTCATTGACCGGTTTGTAAGCAAAACAACAAAATGGCACGTCAGCATAAACAGGCGGCTTGAGCGCGCGATTCGCGCAATTTTCAAACCTTTTCCCTTCGCAACATCTCGACGACTTCGTTCGAAAACCGGCTCTCCGATGTTTTTTGGGTTAAATATTTTCAAGGACAGTTTGGTGGCGCTACTCCACACGCTTCTCTTCCTTCTCCTTGCACGCCATCCCCGGCTTGCAAAGAGTACTTTCACCTGCACCGGCTCTCCTCACAACAATTCGCAGTTGGATGGCCACTCGACGGGAATACACACTCCAGCAGGGCGGCAAACAGTGCCAGCGCACCGGACACGCACCCTTGTATGTGAGAGAGTGTGTGCAAAAGGGCACCCCCGGCAACTCGGTCAGTTTATTGGCTTAAAAAAAAAGCGAGACAAAAAACCGGCGGCAAAAAAACGAAGAAGATAGAAGTACCCTCACCCGCTCGGGTAAAGGTGTTTATGCGCGATTTCATGCGTAACAAATATGTTCTGCTACTGCATGGGCGATTGGGTGGATGGAAGCGATACAAAAAAAGAAAGAAAAAAAAAACGTAGCACCCAGGCCGCCCACCCCAGACCCACACGAAAAACGGTGCGAAGGGGTGGTTGGTGCTTTCGTCGAGGGTGAGACAGACTTCACTTTTTTTGTTCGAGCCCATATCAAGTGTGAGCGAGTGTGTGTGTCCGTTTCAGCGAGGGGGGGGGGGGGTGAAGGGTGGTTCTCTTAATCTGTTTCATAATACGTAAGGAAAGTAATGAGCAAGCGAAAAACAACAAAAAAAGGGCAACAAACAAAACACAAACCCAATAGGAATCAATTTCCACCGTCCACCGGTGGGGTGGGGTAGGGGTATATTATCCACCGATTATTCGCTGTTTCATCAGAGCTCGATGATACGTTTCCTTTATTTCCCTTCTCCGGTTTTTTTGGGGGGCCTTGTTTTGTACTTTATTGCCTTCTTCTCGGTGGCGTAGAAAGGGTGCAAGATGTACCACTACCACCAACACCCCATCCCTAATTGATAATCTTGCCGGCCATTAGGATGGACAAGTCACTGAACTAGGCGTAATGTAATGGGCTGATTCATTTTGAGTGGAGGGGGGGAGGGGAGGGGGGGTAGTAGGTGTGAGTACGCTATGGTGCAGAAAGGAAAAACTAAATCAATTACATTCCAGCATTCCACTACAACAACCAATTGGGAACAGAAGAGCGGCTCTTACTGTACCTGCTTTCCGGAGACGGTATGATTAATTAGTAGTGAAAGTGATAAATAATCTTTCGCAGAGTTTAGGTAATAGGCTCTAACTTGGCTTAACTCAACTGCACTCCAGCTACAATATAACAAGAAAGTATTTTACTGTAGTATTCATTCGTTCTTGTTTGAACTCCATTTTCCGTATAAATATTTATAGGCGTTTCAAGAAAAAAACATCAAAATTTTTCGATTTTTCATGGATTTATCCGCACTAACGAAAAGTTAATTGCAATAGCAGTATCCCATGAGTCAGCAGACAAAATTTGAACGGACACCCACTATCAGTCGAACCCTTACCATGATTGCAAAAAGGGTGAAGCAACTTCGTCTAAAACGAACTCCGTACGGCAGTTTCTGGACGTCGTAAAAGCCTATTACGGCGTCTACAACATCACGGCACCAAATTCGACAACAATCAGTGCATCGAAAGAAAGCCCAGTTCCGAATGGCCATGACGACTCTGAGCGACAAAAAGCTCCAAAGAAAGCTGACGATGAAGACTGAGGGAAAAGCCGCTACATCGCTGACTTTGCTTGGCCGGGGAGACGATGAAACTGGCCAAACAGTGACAAAGTTCGCGTCCACTGGCAAGCAATAACGCCAACACTCAGTGCGATCGGAAGTTTGGTATGACATCCTAGGCCGTGAACCGGCCCAACATCCTCCTGTTACGTCCCATCAATATTTTCTGAACCAAACATGATGCAGAAGCTCTACTCCAACATTTTTGTTGCGAGAACTGAGGAGGAATTGATACCAATCCAAGATAGATCTAAGAAAAAATGCATACACACATGTCTTTATTTATTTATGTATTTATTTATTTATTTACGTTATCGGGCAATAGGCCTAAATAACAGATACAAATTCTTAATTAGTAAACAACTTAAACATAAATAACACTAGCCCTTTACAACTGACGAAGGTGAGAAACAGGGATATGAAAATCTGCAGATGATTCAAGTCTATTGTAGCTGACACACATTTTAATTAAAGGGTCGTTAGCGCCGAACAAAGAAGATCGAAATGGGATCCTGATTAAAGACCTGCTTCTAAGATCCCTAGTAGGTGCAGAAAAACTGATCAGATTTAAAATTTCAGGTGCATCAATATCCTCCGTCATGGCGAGGAAATTCTGAATAACTGACAAAAGGCACCTCGCAAGGTCGTAGATATATGTTTGCTAATAAGCTTGAATAATTACCTTTCAAAGGATGCTCATTAAAATAAATTATCTGTCTTGTTTTTTTTTTATTTCTACAGCCAGCCATTTTTAAATGCAAACGTTAATTAAGGAACATTTAAAATGCAACATTTAAACATCCCAAAATCCTAACATAGAAAAACAGCGAAAGAGAAAAGGAAATTGATCGACCCTTCCCAGTACGTACTGCACCAGCGGAACTTCGCTCAATATGAATCCTTGCAACATTAACCCTTCAGCACCAATAAACAGGTGTCGGCGATGATTCATCCTTCTCATCGAAATATCCCCCTGGAACTGTTGTCTGTGTTCGTTCACACGTCACACCTACGTCCTACACTTCCGGGAACCTGCACCCCGCTGTTACGCAGCTGTCTCGGGTCTCTCTAATCAATTTCAGCCGCCACGTGTTATCATTCCGATAAGCGATAAGCGAGCAAACAAAAAATCAATAAAGAGAACATGAATAACAAAATAATTTCTTGGGTACCCACATCGGGTACAGCGAATCCTAACTGGTACAGGGAAGCGACGAATGCAACGTCTAACGTTTCTAACAGCTTCTTTTCAGGGAACTTCTTTCATCTTTCATTTTTCACATTTATTTCGCGTCTTTCCTTCATCGCGAAGGAATGCCGCTGCCGTGTTGTCCGGGTCACCTGCGAGCTGCATGGCTGTGGCTGACACGGCCGTCTGTGTTTTATGTTTATTGAACGCATTATCAGAGCCGAACGCGTTATCAATCGACCGGGGTGCGCGCATTTGGCGGCCCCCGAAAAATCATGCCGCGTCTGTCAATCATGATGGCCACGTTCGGTTGATAAGATAAATCAAAATGACCGCTCCAGGCATCGGGCTAGGTTTGGACGACTTCGCCCCAACTGGCAACATTTGGCGGAGGTGGTGAAAAAAACGTTTCGATCGATTTTTGTCCATTGAGGTCACGAAACAGTGACAATCGCACCGTTTCTTTGCTTCCGGAGCCTCTGTCAAGGGCGGTGGAGCCAAAGGCAAGAGGAAAATGGGTGTGTTGATTTACCACCCCCGCCCAGCTGGGAAACTCGGCCCGTTCTACAACCTAACCACCCTCCCAGGCACACGCCACATTGGTGGAAAATGAAACAAACACGTACGAAACAGCACACCAAACACAGGCAGGAAGTGTAGCGACTCCCAGGGGGTGGTGGGCGGGTGGTTTGGTGGTGGGCAAACAATATCACACCAAACACAGAAGCAAACGTATCCACCAACAACAGCGATGGCGTGTGCGTGCTGGGAAAAAGCTGTCAAAAGTTCGTAACACACACCAACCCACACACACACACGCACACACAGGTGTACAACAAACGAAAAGCGTGCGGTCGAAAAACATGCCGCCGCCGTGTGTTTTATGTGTATGCGCCGGCTCTGCGGTATCGACAGCAAAAAGGGAAAGAGTGTGGTGAGGAGGGGAGGGGAGGGGGGG
>SIXB01006361.1:0-11846 GCA_007018985.1 Anopheles bwambae | reverse complement strand
GGGGGGGGGGGGGGGGGGGGTAGGGTAGGATGATAAAAGGAAACATATTCTAGTACTAGTACCAAAACGAAATAAATTATACTCCAAGCGATAGAGAGAGAGAAGGGACTCGGAACGAATGTTGCCAGGCTTGTCAAACCCGGTTCTGCGCGCGAAGCGATTGCTCTTATATGCCTAATACCGAGTGTACGAATATAACAGAGCGGAGATTGAGTAGAACATTATTTTAAAAGCGTAATTTGTCTGAATTCAATGTTTTGAAAGCTACGAGCAGTAGTTGAAATCCTCCTCGAACGATCGTTGAGTGATCATCGGGAGGTATATGAAAGGTGTGTTCTAATGGATGAGAAGAGTCTGTTGTTGGTGACAGGTGTAACACATCCACGGTTTATAATACTGTCGCTTACGACAACTAACACAGCTACAACTAATTTCCTTATCAGTGGAACGCCACAAGATATCATATGGGGGGAGAAAAAACGTTTTTTATCAGAATTTGCCCGCTTGCTGCTCCTTCACTATGTACGCTTTAGCTCATAGGGTTGAGGGGAGAAGGACGCGCGTACAAAGTGCGCTATCCTAATGCCCTCGTCAAAGGTGGTAATAGAAAAATGGAATTACCATCTGCTATCTAGCTGCTACAAAAAAAGAAGCGCTACCTATTAAACACTGTCACGAAAAAAGTGGCAATCCGTTGCGAAGAAAACTCGCTCCACGGTACAATTAACCTTCATTTGTTTGAGCTGAATCGGATGCTGGATTGGTGGACCCGCTTTTGGCAAGTAAGTTACTGTAACGCGCGCGCGCCCACCGCAATACTGACACAGCACCTGGTCTGGTCTCATATGATCTCGACTACTCGATTATTATTCTACTTGTATAACTGTATAGTAGTGTATAACTGGTCGTCTGGCGTCTCAAAGATTGTATAGAGTTCATAATATACGCGGGAATTTCTGTCTCATCTGCGAGCAGGACTGTTCCGTCTCGTACGCTCCAAAAAAATTGCCATCCGGTCCGTATTACAAAAAGACAGCATGACATTGTAATCTTCCCGCAATTCCGCATTTAGTCGTTGATTCTTTATGTTTTTTGGTCAGCTTACACTCCCCTCAGGTGCCTTTCGCCTTAATCTAACCGTGCGTAACGCGGCACAACATCGTTCTTGATCCAGAACAGGCAGTTGTCGGTGTTGTACGTGGGCAGCGCGTCCTGCCCGATGTCGAGCAGCTTTTTCCGCAGCTCGTGCTTGATCTCACCGTGCGAGACGTAATGGTAGAACAGCTGCTGGATCGCGGACACATACCGCCGCTGCTCGGGCGTCTTCGGCTCGTACCGGCCCAGGATGGCCTGCACGTCCGAGTCGACGTCGGCAATGCCCAGCTCACCGCCCGTCTGCGACACGACGTAGAACTGGGAGCTCTGCAGCTTCTGCGTGATCGTCAACAGCGGACAGATCGTGCGGATGTCGGACACCATCGCCACCAGCCCTTGGTATGTGGCGTTGTACCGACGCAGCGCTTCCTCCGTAAGGCCCAACCGGCCCACCACACTCTCGTTGACGTGGCGCGTCACCAGCTCCGGCGTCCATTCGGTGTACTTCAGGTGCAGCTTCGTGTTGTGCGCTTCGTGCGTCGTCGACCCGATCACGTACCGCACGCTGTTCGACACGTCCGCGCTCCACACGTCGGCCGGATGCTGCTGCATGATGTTACCGTCCAGCACCAGCCACTCGTGCCGGGCCGTTGCATTCTCGTCCGCGGCCGGCAGATCGGGGAACGTACGACGCCACACGTCCGGCACCGCGTCCAGAATCTCCTCATCCTCCTTCTCCATCAGGCAGTTGCTATCCTCGCAGCGAATCTTGCTCATGTACAGCGCGTTCTCCTTCTCCGATTCGGCCAGCGGGTTGCCCGGGAAGATGGCGGCACCGGACGAGATCCAGGTGCGGGCAAACAACTTGCTCGTCTTGTTGGACGAGGCCAGCGCCGTCACGATCGTACCGCCGGCCCGATGTCCGAACAGCGTCACCGACTTGGGATCACCGCCAAAGTGCGGGATGTTCAGCTGAATCCACTTGAGCGCGACGATCAGATCGGTCAGCCCGTAATTGCCCGAGGTCGGTGGGTGAGTGCTCTTCGTGAGCTGCTCGAGCGCGAGAAAACCAAACACATTGAGCCGGAAGTTGGGCCGCACGAAGATGACATCGCGTGCGCGGGCGTAGCGTGTCGATGGGCGCAACTTGCCGGGTGAGTCACCGGTGAACGATTCGGCACCGACCAGCACCACCACTGGCAGCGGATTGTCGTACCGTACGTGCGGTGTGATGACGTCCAGCGTGAGACAGTCCTCGGCACCGTCCACCTTACCGTCGGCGTAGATCTGCCAGCAGACGGGCGTCGAGTTGTGTGCCTTCAGCGTACCGTTCCAGCAGTTTTCGATGCTTTCGATCGGTTGGGCCGCCTTCCAGCGGTTTGGACCGACCGGGGGTACCGCGTACGGGATGCCACGGAACGCGAACGACCCATCCTCCAGTATGCCCTCGACGCGGCCACAGTTTGTCACGGTTTCGATGTACTTGCCGTCGCGTACGGGCGCGGTGATTGGTTCACTCTTACCCACGAACGTGAAGGCAATGATCAGTGCGACCAGGATCAGGAAGATCACCACACCGGCAATGATGGCGATGTCATCTGCGGGAAAGAAAGAGAGTTAGGTAAGTTAGGTTTAGTAAAGTGTAACATAAATCTTTCGTAAAGATCTATCCATATGAATCTTCAGTGATGAGTTTATAGAACTTCGAATCTTCAAAGATTTATAATTCATGAATTTCTGATTCTTGTAAAAACCAAATTTTGTGAGGATTTTTTTGAAAATTATTTAAATCTTTGAAGATAAATGAATGTAAAAGTTTGAGACTTTCTTTGAAGTTTCAATTCATTAGTCATTGTTATTCATCTCTAATTAAGTTATCTCACAGAGGGTTTCACATGATCTGATAGGGTTGTCATACTTTCTCGACCCTGTGTGACGTTAGTTACATTCAGGACAAGTTATTGATTTGACAGACTATGGTATAAGTGCCATAAGGTCTCCGGAAAGAATGCAAAAATTCTGAGAACCACAGAAACCCCTGAAATTATGCTATATCTCTTGAAGATCACAAGATCTTCGCCAACTTACCAACTGAGCACCGGTAGGACTGCACCCGCTGCAGCAAACTACGCTCCTGTGCATCTTCCTCCGCTTCAGCCGCCTTATCCTTCGCCTCCTTATCGTCCGGCTTCACCAGCGCCTCACCGTCCGTCCCATTCGCTCCCTTCGCATCCACCGTGTCCTTCGTGTCCGCATCCTTCAGCGAATCGTCCAGCGTTTCCATCGACGCCAGTCCGGCCCGGTTCTTCGGCGTTTTGCCCAGCTCAATGTCATCGTCGGGTTCGCCGCCTGGCACCGGTTTGAATCGTTTGGGGATGATGCTCGCGAGCGGAACGCGCAGCGCCTCCAGCAATCCCTTCTTCGGTGCCTGTACTTCGGGTTCGTCGCCTTCTGCCGCCGGTTTCTTCTCTTCCGCCGTATCTCCGGCTGCTTCCGCGTCTGTCGGCTTATCCGTTGCTTCGGCCGTCACCTCATCCTTTTCCTCCTCTTCACCTGCCTCCTTGTCCGCAGCGCCTTCCCCGGTCGCGTCCGCCGCGGCCGGTTTCTTGGCGAACGGATTGCGCAGCTTCAGGTTGGCAAAGAACCCACCGGTGCGCTTCGGTTTCTCCTCGCCCGGCTTACCCTCCTCGGCTGCCGCCTTCTCCTTAGCCTCTCCGCCATTCTCACCACCGTGCTTCTCCAGCAGCTCGTTGTCCGCGCCGTCCGCCTCCTTCGGTTTGTCCTTGTTCTTGTTGAAGAAGCCGGGCAGCTTGAACGCACCGGCCGGCACCTTCTTCGGCTTCACCTCGCGCTCCTCCGCCTGCACCTTGTTCGGTTTGTCCGGCTTGCCAGTTTCGGTCGGTTCTTGCTCCGTCACGGCAGCGTCCTTCTTACCGTCCTTGTCCGCCCCATCGGCAAGTGCCTCCTCCGGTATGTTGATGATTTCCTCCCCATTGGCGACATTCTCACTGCTCGCTGCCTTCGATTGGGGGTTTCCTGCCTGCGCGACGGGCGAACGTTTCGGTTCCGGCTCCGGCAGTAGCTTTTCCGTCTCCTTCGCCTCTACCTCCGGCCCGTCGGCGGTCGGTTGCGGCGTTTCCGGTTTGGTCGTATCGTTTGTCGTTGCCGCTGGTGCGGTTTCCTTCTCGTCGGTTTCACCCATCGTGGCACGCTGCTGCTGCTCCGGTGGCAAGCTTTTGTGCTTTGTCGCTGGTCGCTCGGGTTTAAAGCGTTAACAGACCCTGGGGGGGAGGAGGAAGAGCAACAGAAGTAATCTCATTAGTACGATGACACTCTTAAGGGCGGTGCACATCAGACGCGAATGCGTCATAAGTAGGGCGTAGCGAAATCTCATTAATATCCTGCGAACGCGAACCGAACAGCCCTGGGGAGTGATTTTGGAGTGCAATCTCGGTCAAAGATTAGGACCTTATCGGCAGGTGACAGGGACAGAGCCCGGGAGCGATAGCTCTTTAGCCGGTTTATAAATCGCCAAACGGTTGAAGGAATGGTGCCATAAAACTATACACAGCGTTAGCGATCGTAAAGGTTACGATCCTTGATGGCGGTGAGTTGTTCGGGGAAAATAAAATTAGAATAGCCCGAAGAGATCGGGTTGATTGCTTGCGGGCATTGGGTGAGAGAGCATCGCAAAATCATAAACCTTTTTCGCCAGGGGTCGGCAATCTTATCAGACTTAATACTGTTTTTGCCTACAATGCAACTTTCGAAAAAATGAGGTTAAGTTTACATTATTTAGGAATGATGTACATTATGAACAATATTATCATCATATGCATACGAAAATGGCTTGCCCCTAACAATATTTATTTGCTTTCCTATCTATTTATCATGTAATAGCTGCTCTCATGACAAAATTCTTGCACAAACTTCAACATTAATTCGGATATTGGTAAAGCTAATATATGTCATTTGTTATGACTTTTAGCAGAAAAAATGTCTAACATAATTTACACCGTATATTAGACGAACCATAATTTGGACAATTCTTGGGCCTATTTTAATTTTCGAGGAATTTGATCTAATTGCATAATAAATCAGGGTTTTCTTAACTATGAGCATAAATATGCAGAAATTAAAAAAAAAAACTCCATAAACATCTCCATTACCAGCTATTGCGGTCCCTCAGATGTCTAACTAATCCATTAATTCATCGTACAATGTGTATAAAGCGTCAACTTATCCCAGGTTTCTTCCCAAAAAAGGTTGCATTGAACCACATTGGCCAGAGGAAGTAGTAATGCAACTTATTGGTCAAAAAAAGAATAAATGAAAAAATATGCAAAAATCATCTACAATGAATTCAGTCTCTTAACGTTCTATTCCTTTGATCCATGAATATCCCGATTGCCGAGCCCTGTTGCCTGGACGCGACTGCTGCCAATTGCCTGGACAACTACAGGTGTGTTCCATTAAACGAGTGCTGCCACGGTTTTATAGCCTTTTACGGTCAGTTTCGCGTGCAGCTGACCTCGATCTGAGGGGGTTTTAAGCCTGCCTCAGCATACCTGGCCTGGCATGTTGGTGGCTGTAAACTCGTTCCGTTCCATTCCTTAGTCTTAATCTATCGATTGCAATTTAAATTCTACTTCTTCCTGCACCACAGCCTGCTACTGCTGCTGCCGATGCTCCAGATGATTCTGGATGAGCTCTCTTCTCCCGCTGGACCTGATTTCGCGCGATCGGTAAAAAGCTGGGATCACGGCAGTAAAGTGTGCTGCTAGTACGCTGTGATCGAAAGTAGGTAATGCTCGGTGATAATTATTTGCCGCCCCTTGCCGCGCACAATTTCCCGACCTGGCCCCGATTACGGTCCGGTTTATTTTTCCTGGCTCTATACACATATTCTTTACGGGAGTACGGGTGCGGGCAAGACGGATGTTTCCCACCTTTTTTATCGATTTCCAACCAGCTGTCGGTGGTGCACCTGAATCGCGCGCGCCAGAGTTCCACAAACGATGAAAATGTGGAAGTAAAAAAAAACCGAACACACAGCGCTTTCATTCCATCTGATCGCTCAATCTCTCACGATTGAGGCTGCTTTTTTCGCTGCAGCAACCACTTAGCTGCAGATTATGAAATATGCGCACCACGCAGCGTCTGGTGGAAGGTTTTCTTGTGCCTGTTTTTACTGCTGTTTACTGCTTCATTTTGCTGCCAGAGAAAGGAGCAATCTTCAATCGTTTCAGCGCGTCCAATTCCGGTCATTCGGTTAATATGGCAAGCCAATTTACGACGGCTTCATCGGCTTCAACGTTTTGTGCCATCGTCGATTCATCTCTCTCTCTCTCTCTCTCAGTCCAAAGTGTGCAAAATGGGTGAAAAATTGAGCCAAATTTTCCACAGCACGGAAAAAGGCACGGGTCAAGCGTCGGGTGAGGAAAAGCGATCTTTCTAGATGGCACGAAATGGATTGATTTGCTTTTCCCAAGCACACGACCGCAGCGCACGGAAGTGATCTTTTAGACACTGTTTAAAGGGGCAATTTGTTTCTTGCGCGTGATTCGTGAAAGGTTTTACCTTGATCAAAGAAATCAAGTTAAGGATTAGACAACGATACAAAACCTTCCAATTTGTTACAACCAATTACAGCCTAGAGAAAGGCAAATCTCACACTTGTTCGATAAATTCGTGCCTCCCGGTCCGGATCAACCGGGGGTTTTAATTGAAGCAAATCAAGGGCTCGAGGCACTCATAAATAATGCAACGCACCTAAAAAGCCATCATATGCCGGTACCTTCATGTCTGCGGGTTATAAATTCCAAATTTATTCTCAATATCACACCCCAAACCCACAAGAAAGGCGATATAAAAACAGATTTATTTATGATCCCATGAACCCTCGCCTACCAAATTGAGCAAATTGTATCAAAAGCATATCTCCCTGTGGCTTCTTCGTCGTGGCAGGGCATGGAATGCACATCTCTCCCGTTGGATCCTCTACAGAAGTGGCCAAGCGACCGAGCCAAAGCTATTATGTTTTAATTAAACATCCAATCCCCGAAATGGTGCATCACAGTGGGCTCAGTAGCCTCACGCCCCGAAAGTGTGATCTTGTTGACAAGACCAGTAGTCGTATGCCGCCATGGAAGCTGTGTGCCGACAATGGATGTTCAATTACGCAGGCCAACGCTGGGCACCGGAGGACTGAAGAGCCGGACCGTTCAATTAGATTACAATCGGTGCAGCAGAGAGAATGATTCAGTGCAACAGGCTACAAGGCGAGCGCAATTCTCACGGGACTGTACTCTATAGATTAAGCATTTGTACCGACGCACAGGGAAGCACGCAGACCAAATAAAGACACACCGCCATGGTATGGTACCTAGTGTCATTTGCATTCCATTTAATTTATGTCGAATGTATCAAAATGGTTCATGTCGACACGATAATTATAATTGAGAATGGTAATTGTTTTAGAAACGTTTGACGAACGGCATGGACACACATGTTGGCCTCAGGAACTCTGGAACAAGCTTTTTCTGAACATCCAAACACTGAGCAAAATCCTGTTTGTGTCATCCATTAAAGCTGAGTCGAAGTTATGATTAATCCCAAAGCAAAATAGGGCTTCAAAAACAAGATTCAAAAGTTCTCAGAACCCTCCTCCTCGAGGCGGTTTGTCGGGTTAATCAGCCACAATTGTCCACCGTGTGACTCATGCAAATGTCTTCCCTTTAACGGGTAATTTCTATCTCCGTACTCCACCACACCCGTCGTTCCTCCATAGGGCCTAGGATTTCGATTCGATACTTAACACACAACTTCCCCGAAAGCATCAGCAGCTCAGATGGTCCACTCCAACCCCGACTGCACGGAGTGTCAAGAAGGGGTTAAATTTGTGGCTATTCTGTTTTGTTTTTGCTTATTTTCATAATGCTCCCCACAATGCAGAGAGGGCGGGGGCCCCGGGTATTCTAACGCCTCAAAGACTTACAAAAGTAATAAACGAGAAAAGGGAAACACAAAGAGTGCGCCTTTCCACCATAAAAGAAAGGAGGGCAAGCATAGGAGGCTATTCTCGGGGTCGGTGGTGGTGACGATGATGGTGATGTTGACCAAAGTAAACAACATCAAAGTACCACCACATCCACCAGTGGGCTGAATGTCGGGGCTGAACTCTAGCCCGTCTAGCCTTAAGGGCCTATAGAATTCAACCGCATGCGAAGAGAGCGTTTGCTGGGAGTTTTAATAGAGAAACAGGGGTCAAAAAGGGTTCTTTCACTAGACATTCATATTTTTTATGACACCTAAATTGTTTTCCCTCTGAAGTAAACTCCCAATATGGAAAAGTTCTCCAGCTCTCACGGAGTAGCATTGACCTGGACAACTAGTGGGCTAGATTTCAATCGCGAGACCTAGTACAGAGCGAAAGATCTACCAATACTTCTTCAAAAGGTGCTGGAATGATGGTTTAAAAGATCATCAGAGACCCTCTGGGAGATACGATCTACACGGAATGCGGTGGAACTTCCATACGGTGGATCAGATTCAGGTCATAGAATGACCTACCCGAGATCTCGAACGCACGATCATCAGCATAAAAAATCAATTAAACCAATGCATTCTGGCTCCCCGGCGATGTCACGTAATGTGGGGTCGCATGTTCTCTTAGCATCTTGTTCTTTCTTTTTTTACCATACGCCTTGGTGTAACATTAAAATAGCTAACATCCTGCCGGTGAAGGTAACGTAAGATCAAGTTCCTCTAAGTCCCAACCGGATGAGCACCCATTATGGGTGGACATTTAGAGTCATTTGATGTTTAATTTAGTACAGACCTTTAATCGACATTCGAATCGTCTTCTATTTGATGCTTCGTGTTTGTTCGTCTCTACAGCAGTGAAAGCAGTTGAAGGAATAACTCAAACAATCTCGAAGATGCTAAAGATTGTACATTGAAATCGCCCCCAAAAGGAAGGAAAGAAAGTTCAGCAAGTCAGAGGGGGTCCAATTTATGATTTAGAAGAAGCTGCTGGTTCACAAAGCACAGAAAATCCCTCCTATAATCAGTGGTTCCCCTACGCCCTTTAGGGGTCGATGACGATTAGCTTGCGGCACAAGGAAGGCAATGTGTGTCGGTTACTTTTTCTACGCCGTGAATCGATACCAAGCACACAAGAAAGACGACAAAAAAGCGAAAGGACGTTGAACATTGCGTGGTCGTCGTCAGGCTTTCCAAGCAGCGGATGGAGGGAAGTTGGGAAATTTATGATCCTTTTTGTTGTTGTTTTCGTCTCCGTACTTCGTCGCGATCGTACGACAGGGGGGGCTTTACTTATCGAAAGCGAAACTCAACAAACGGTCTACGAACGAACGTAGGAACATAGAGTGAGAGAGTGGAGAAACACACATCTTTTTGTGCCGCAAGGGCTCGATCGGATTCGATCAGTTGATCCTTGTGGTGTCGGTTTGCTTCATTTTTGTGTTTTCTCGAAATCCCCTTTTCTCTCAAGAAGCGGACGACTAACAATATGTTCGTCTGTATGCGTCGCTCGCTGGATACGCGCACAGGAAAGGATTGTTGACCACGACGCTCTTGTTTGGGTGTGAACTACATAAACAAACAAATGGAAATTTATAGGTCCGTACATGACACCGACGCAATGCGTACGGTTCGTTCGCGGGAAGAAGAAATAGAGAGAAAAGGAAAAAGAAAATGATGCTGAGATTTTTTCGTCTAAAGCTAAAGGTTTGGGTTGGGTTTTAAGATGTGTTTGTTTTTTTTTGTAATATCTGAAACACATGACAATGCAAATGTGTCAAAATGAATTATCCGACATTTTATGCACATTGAAGCGTCCAAGTCAAACGAATTAAAATCATTTGTAACGTTTTTTTGTGTGTCTTCCTCAACAAACAAAAAAACCGGAAGATCACACCAAATCGAACTAACCGTGCAAACCGGAACTACAAGATACATCGATTGTGCTCTTCCGACACAATTCGTTCTCAAAGCTACACACACACACAGTGATCGTGGTCTTCGTCACGAGAAGCAGGAAATGAAAGTAAACGATGGAATTGGTGACCGTTTCGTTCTCTCGGTTCCCGTATCCGCCGGGTTTTCCCTCTTTTAGTTACACTTCCTAAAAAAAGGCCCCCACACGAGCAAACACCTGTGTGTAATGACAGTTAATAGACAATCGATCGGCAGCGGCGGCGGCAACAATTTAACCACATTACCATAATTGTCACCCTTTTGGGAATGAGAAAACAAATCAAAATTGGGGGGAAATTAAACTCACACCGGAAGGGGTTGCGCATGCCTGTATTGTAATCAAATTTAATGTTTTTGCTTACACCTTTTCCACTCACCGGGGAGTAGGGCTGCTGACAACAACATGGGGATTAAGGTTCCATCGATCAAAGTAAGGCTCCCGCAATCAGCTGTCCGATCTGTCCGAACAGAACAGAGCGCAATCCGCCACAGCTCCCCCCCTCACGTGTCGGTTGTACATGGTAAGCAAGCAAACAGAAAGAAAAAAAAGCGACACACGCTTAATTGAGTGGGGGACGACCCCATGCCGATCGCTCGTTAGCTTCCGTGGTATAATTTATGTGTCCGACGCCCTCCGCCGAACCTCACCCAGCAGTGGTTTTCTATTTACGCTAACACTGATGTTATCTATTGGAGCTGGGGCGAGTCCTCGTGCCATTCGCGTGCGCTCACTTTGCGCTTATCGTTCCCTCCCGACGTCAAAGTGACACGGAGTTACTACGCGTTGGTGGCATTTTTAACCTTAATTACACCCAACTGGCCCGACTGCGGAAGTAAAGTGCTACAGAGAGAGAAAGAGAGAGGCGTGCAGTAAAGACTGTACTGCACTTTTTCCCAACAATTACCTCGACATGGGATGGGAGATGCATTCCCGAGGAACCGTTGGACATAAGCTCTAACGAACCGTGCGTGTGTGTGTGTTGACACGTCCATCTGTTACAGTTAGCTTGTCACTTCACGACGATCACTGTACTGGAGCGTTAAAGATTTCCTAGCATTTCCTCACAGAAACTGTTAAGTCATAGGGAGAAAGAAAGCATCTTTCTAAAAAACCAGCACCAGCAGTCGGCGCTTGCTAGAGAGCGATAGGAGCTGTTTATTTTCCTTTCTCCATTGTAAATAGTGGCGCGCACGCCACCGCACGTCTTTGACGTCAGAGTGTGAACGGAAACTTAACATCGCACCACCACCAGAACAAGAAGGGCGTCATCTTCTTCATCGGCAAGCTGAGAACAATTCACTTAAGGCGTGCACGCAACAAACGAAAACTGGCTCGTAAATAATGCACTCAACTATAGAGAGAGAGCTCCAACTCACATTGTGAGTGGACGCAATGCGCAAGACATCTCAATTCACTAGACGTACACACTAACAGAAAATACAAGCCCGGAACAACATACTCGGGGAAGCGTGTCATTTCGAAACCCTTCCAGGAATGCTCTTAACGGAGAGCATAGTTTCTACCCTGCCGTAATGTTACTTCCTCACGCATAGATGCGGTGGAGATCGTGCACTATCCCACTGCAGTTCACAGCTATGCTAGGAATTCGACAATGACTTCTTCTCCAATATCCGGCCACTCTACTCAGGGCATTATCTAAATGAGACGTTAACGGCACTGTTGTGGTGAGATTTTAACTGCCACCGAGTTAAGTTATGACCGAGGGAGTTGTGTTGGGTATGTAGCTCCT
>SIXB01006360.1:0-11847 GCA_007018985.1 Anopheles bwambae | reverse complement strand
GTTGAACTTCTGGTTGAGGTTGCTAGTGATTTCCATAAGGAGTTTAATTATTTAAATTATTTGGGAAATGGTTTTATGACTTTTCGGTCAGTATTATGAGAAAATCTGTGATTTTCGGTAGGTTAAAGGAAAAATCGGTAGCTTTAGGAGGCTTATCTGTGAATCGGTAGGCATATAAAAAATCGGTAGGAATACAGATAAATCGGTATTTCTGGTCACTCTGGGTGAGCTTTCCCTTCCACGTAGAGATTGTTTACGTTGTGTTACAGCTGACAGCAGCCGGCAAATGTTTACATTTGTTTTTACCGATTGCGGCCGTAGCCGCTGTTTTCTGTTGGGCGCTGCCCCGCTGAATCATTACCCGTTCACCTGTTGTGCAGTGTAGAGATACCGATAAAACACAGAAGCCCCCTTGCAGCGGCCAAATGGATCTTGCCCGGGACGAACTGTTGCTCCTGTTCGACGTCGATGGAACGCTCACGGCGCCGCGCCAATCCATCACGGAGGAGATGAAGGAGTTCCTCTATCAAAGCGTACTGCCGCGGGCCACCCTCGGCGTGGTGGGCGGTTCCGATCTGGAGAAAATGTGTGAACAGCTCAACGGGCAGGAGTTTCTGCACAAGTTCGACTACGTGTTTCCCGAGAACGGGCTGGTACAGTACGAGGCCGGGCGGGAGATGGGCAAGATGTCCATCAGCCAGCAGCTCGGGGAGGACGTGCTGAAGCGCTTCATCAACTACTGCCTGCACTACATCGCCGATCTGGAGCTGCCGATCAAGCGCGGCACGTTCGTCGAGTTCCGCAACGGCATGCTGAACGTGAGCCCGATCGGGCGCAACTGCTCGACGGCGGAGCGGCAAGCGTTCTACGCGTACGACCAGACGCACCAGGTGCGCCAGCGCATGATCGACCGGCTGCGGGCGGAGTTCGCGGAGGTGGACCTCACGTACAGCATTGGGGGGCAGATCAGCTTCGACGTCTTTCCGACCGGGTGGGACAAAACGTTCTGCCTGCGGCACATCGCGAAGCGGGCGAAACCGTTCCGCGCGGTGCACTTCTTCGGCGACAAGACGAGCCCGGGCGGGAACGATTACGAGATTTACAGCCACCCGGACACGATCGGCCACCGGGTGGAGTCGCCGGACGATACGCGCCGGCAGCTGGCGGAGCTGCTGAAGCTGTGAAAATGGAGCGAAAAATGATGCGACGCGCGCGGTTTTGACTTTTTAGCGGGGTTTTTATTCGACATTCGGGACACATCGTGGTTGTCTTACTTCTTAAGAGGGGGAAAGAACTGTTTGAGTCATTTGTAAACGTTGAGGACAGAAAAAAGAGAGTCCACGACGAAACAAAAACGAAAAAAATGGAATTTAAATGCACTTTCAATCTATCACAGAGAGAGTTGGTTATACCCTACTGCTTTTGCTCCTCTCTCTCTCTCTCTTCTTGCTTGGGGTGGCTTGTTCGTACCCGCGCGCCGCCCGCTACTCCCCGATGAAGTTGGGCTTCCGCTTCTCGGCGAACGCGCGCAACCCCTCCAGCCGGTCCTTGGTCGGTATGACCTGCGCGTAGCAAGCCTCCTCGATCGCGTACCCCGTCCCAAGGTCGACCTGCAGCCCCTTATCGATCGCCTTCTTGGCCATCCGCACGCCGACCGGCCCGTTCGGCACGATCTCCATCGCCAGCTGCAGTGCCCGCTGGTACGCCGCATCGCCCGCATCGTTCGGCTGCACGGCATGATTCACAATGCCGAGTGCTTTCGCTTCCTCGCCGCTGAACTGGCGCGCCGTGAAGATCAGCTCCTTCGCAACGGCCGGGTTGAGGATGCGCGGCAGACGCTGGGTACCGCCGGCACCCGGGATGATGCCGAGTTTCGTTTCCACCAGGCCCAGCTTGGCGTTCGTCGCGACCACGCGCATATCGCAGGCGAGGGCCATCTCGAGCCCACCGCCCAGCGCAGCGCCATCGATCGCCGCCACGACCGGCGTTGGCATCTGCTCGATGTTGACCATCATTTGGCGCAGCTTCGACACGAACCGGCTCACCTCCTGCGGGGTGAAGGTGGCCCGCTCCTTCAGGTCCGCCCCGGCACAGAATATCCCCGGCACCAGGCTGCGCAGGATCACTACGCGCACGTTCTTGTCGTGCGCCAGCACCTCGATCGCGTCGAGCAGGTGGTGCACGAGCGATTTGCTGAACGAGTTGCGCGCCTTCGGGCGGTTCAGCCCGAGCACCGCAATGCCCTGCTTGTCCTCCTCGGTGAGGTACGTCAGCTGGAGCTCCTGGTTGGGGGAAACGTCGGACCCGGCCGTCTGCGATCGCTTCCCGTGTCCGGCGTCGCACTGCCAGTGGCGCGCTGTCGTTGTGACCGTGCGCAAACCGTGCGCGCCTACCAGTCCGCGCTTCACCAAGCGTGTCACGAACGATGCGCCCGTGGGAAGCATTTTAGAGAGTAACTAAACACACGCACACACTAAATAAGCAACAGTCTCTTGAGTCCGTTTTTGTTCGGTCGCGTTTTTTGGAGTGAAAGGGAAACCCGAATGTGTCAACGCCAACCACCGTGTGTGTGAGTGCGTTGTACGCGCTTCTGTTGTCGACGTTACATAAGAAACTGCGTGAAAGGGGTTGTGTTGGAAAAGGGATGGGAAAAGGATGAACGAGAAGGGGGGGGGGGGGGCTCACGATCAAAACAAATCGGGAGCTTTTAAGCCAGCTACGTTTGAACAGCTGGAGAAGAATGGGCTGGGGCAAGCAAATTCGTTGCGTAGCGGCAGTTTCAAGCAAAGCCAGATGACGCTTTTGTTGAAAGGGCAAATTTTAAATTGTACGTGGATTTGTAGAACATATTTAATTAACTAATTGCATCGAGCTCTAGTTGGTGGAATGTTTCAAACTCGTTTTGGTGAGAGAAGTAGAACGTCGCTATGGAGTTTGAGAAGCATATAGACTAGTGATGTGCTCTCTGGAGCGCATCCATGACTCCGACCCGACTCCAACTATTGTTAGTTCGATTCCGACTCCGGCAAAATGGAACAACTAGAACCGCCCAGAGTCGGAGTCGCCCAGAGTCGTCCGGAGCCGTTCGGAGTCGTTTGGAGCCGTTCGGAGGCGCCCGGAGTCGTCCGTAATCGTTCGGAGTCGTCCGGAGTCGTTCGGAGTCGTCCGGAGTTGTTCGGAGTCGTCCGGAGTCGGAGTCGTTCGGAGTCGTCGGAGTCATTCGGAGTCGTTCGGAGTCGTTCGGAGTCGATTGGAGTCGATCGGAGTCGGAGTCGTCCGGAGTCATTCGGAGTCGACCGGAATCGGAGTTGGTCGGAGTCAACAGGAGCCTTTGTGCTTGTGATCAGACATTTCCTTTCGTTGTGTTTTTTTGTCTTTCACTTTGCGCGTGCACTTCTTATACAGGCCTTTGTTTCGAAGGCCGACCTCGGAGACGACTCTGGATGATGCTGTCTGTAGCCGATTCCGGATGAATCCAGACGACTCCGTACGACTCCGAACGATTCCGGACGATTCCTGACGATTCCGACTCCGACTCCGAACGACTCCGGACGACTCCGAACGACTTCGAACAACTCCGACTCCGAACGACTCCGATTGAATCCGGACGACTCCGGACGATTCCGGAAGGCTTCAGACGACTCCGAACGACTCCGAACGACTCCGGACAACTCCGGACGGCTCCGGGCGATTCTGGATGACTCCGGATGATGCAGGGCGGATCTACCTTCCGGAGTCGATTCCGAATTAATCGGAGTCGGATCGGAGTCGACTCCGGATTTTTGCCAACTTTACCCATCCCTAATATAGACCCACGCGGGACGCAGTTCTGCGGCAATGAGGAAGTTCCGCTGAATTAATTTTTCAGTTTTAAATCTGTATTAAAATATATTTTTTTAATGAAAAACTAAAAAAAATAGCCAGGAAGGATGAGTTGGTTGTGGAGGTTTCTTTTACTTGTTTAAAGATTCTAATTAAGTATTGACTTAAAGGGCATATGAATGATTTTTTCCACTATTTTGGAAGAATGTTGGTCAATTGATAGTTTTTTTTTCTTAGCCGTTGCTTTCCATCGGCGAAAATCATTAAAGCCATATCCTTGGATCTAAAATCATACCGGCATATTTTGATAAGCTCCAACGAATCGATCTAACTTAACGTCCTCCTAAAATTCCCACTTTTTTAAGTGATAAGTTTTTTGAGATTTTTTAAAGATATTGGCCTGATTTTGCGCAGAAACATGGCGAAAGAGTACTCTCATCAATGAAGTAAAGAAAATGGTGTTTCATTACGTAGATTCCAAACTGTCCAAAAGAGCCTCAGAAGTCAGAAAATATGAGAAGTCTGTCTTTAGGCTCCCGCCACTTATACTAAAAAAACACACACGCTACATGCCCTCCTTGTGGTTGCCTTAGCAAGGAAGCCACTGCGAGTAAATTATTTAAACTAATAAGAATCAATGTTGAAACCTTCATTTTGTTTTATGATCTTCAATCTAAATCCTGCTTCATGCAAATTACTTGCCAAACTACTTCGCGAGCCGCTACGTAAAAGCTTAGACCAATCAGAAAAGACGTTCGTTTCGTTTAACGAAGCGGGGTTTGTGAAGCACTTACCTGAAGCCTGCTGATGTGGCTGATGAAGCTACTGACGAACGTCCATGGCTTTCTGGCCTTTCTCGATGGACTAGATCTGGCTTCGATGAGAACAACCAGTGCTGCGTAGCGATGCTGGCGGCAGCAACAGGACAAATCACATCATCACTCCTCGAATCGGATTGCATTCAAATCCCGATCTCATTGTCAACTACTGAGGCATCAAATGCTCGCTCGATGGATGGATTTTTTTTTTGGTGATTTTTTTCCACATTATTTTCAATATTTATTTTTTTTTCTTTTCACTCACCCATTTGCTCTAATACAAAATGGTTTCGGACAGTACAGTTACACTCTTTGATGGAAAGAAGAGGAAAAGTGTGGGCACACACGCGGCTACCGGCTACCGTTTCGACTAGACCGGCGACTCGATGTAAGCCTCGGGGAACTTGAACGAGTGCTGCCCGTGGGCAAACACGCTCGGCAACAGTCCAGCGTTCGGGATGATGTTCCACGATAGCGTAAGCGTCACGTTCCGGTGTCCCCTGAAAAACAAATTCCCGGTGTTATTGCTCCAATTCCCCAAATGCTCGACTTTCCACTTACTTCAAACCATTGCCATCATCCCAGAAGTAATACTTCGTGTTCATGTTCTTGAAGTCCAGGTTGGCGTTCTCACCCCGCAGAATGATCTTGTCCCACAGCACCACCTGGTTGAGGGCGTTCTGCTCCGTGGTGTACTCGGCCGTCAGGTACAGGAACAGCTGCTTCACGTTCCAGTTGAACAGCGGGTTCAGATCGGTGCCGAGATCGAACGTGATGAAGCCGAGATCGTTCTTCTCCCGCGAAGCGCTGAAATCTGGCACATTTTTGCTGCAAGTGCACGGGCGATTGTTTTGATTACGTGGCTTTCGTGTATGAGCACTCGGAGGAGGGGGAGGTGGTGAACGAAGCCGGCATTAGGGGGGGTTCGGCTCGTCCGTGGAAATACTTACACCAGCACCTTCACTGTGTTGATTCGCGCTTCCGTGCGGTAGTCGTAGAAGAACGTGGAAGCAAAGCAGCAAAACGTAAGCACGGACAGTACGCTTAGCGAGTACGCTAGAATAGCGTTACCGCGGGTCATTACGGTATGCATCTTGTGTGCTGGTGTGTCCCGCCGTCGCTCTTTTGTATGAGAAAAGTACACCCCGTACGCACCCGGTGGTGGAAGGATACTTTGAGCTGCTCGTGGGAGAAAGGGCTGGTAATTACTTTCACACCGATTTCCCCTAGAATTTGCATTGATTTTACCTGATGACGAAGTGTACGAAACAGTTGTTGATGTCGCGGATCGCTGCTATCGGCTGTCGGCTGTCGCGGCACAGAACTCGACCCGGGAGAGTCGAGTATAAACAGAGGCTGGAAAATTGACACGTTTTCAAACGCGCAAGTGACAGCTTGGAGGCACGTTGATAGGTCAGAGTTGAGAAGTTGATTCAAACATTGACCGTTACGATAACACAAAACAAAAATTGGAATAAAGTAAGATTTTGCTGATATTTGCATGAAATTCTAATTAGCTTATTGGATGGATAGTTTAAACACACGTGTAACTAAATAGTTGAGTGAAAGAAGAATCCAATTTCTTTTGTTTACTTGCTCATGATTTCCAAGATGTTTACAGCCTTTCCTCGAGTTACGCAAATAAAATTCGGTTATTTATGTATTTTTAGTGATTTAAAGTTTTTGAAAAAAATGCAAATTATTTTTCATTTGACAATTGATAGAGAAAATTGCACAGATTTGACATCTGAACTGTCAAAAATAAAAATTCGCGTAACTCGAGTATCGCATAACTCGGGGAAAGACTGTACTAGAAAAAAAACTTCAAAATTAATTTTTGTAATAATAGGACGTACATTGCTGCTTAGCAAAGAATTTTTCTCTGTTTTACTTCAAAACTACTGCAAAATAATTTTATCGCAATATCCTTTAATTATGGACCACGTACATTGGAGTCATTATCAGCAACTTGACTGATATTTTTTTATCATTTTGTTATAATTCACTTTAATTCGTTTTAGTTTCATAATTTAATGTTTTAATGTACAAGCTATGACGATCAATATTGGGACGGTAAAAAAGAAACCCGGTCAGTAACAAATCAGATGAATAAAAAAGAAAAAAAAACTTCTCCACTGAACTCCGCACATCTCGAGACAACAACAAAAAAACCGTAAAAAATACAGATACAGATTTTCCGATAATTTTGATGCACATTGAAAAAGAGCAATGTCTCACTTGTACTGATCCATTCCATCCAGCCAGTCAGCTTACTGTGCCGGAGTCTATGCGGCTCTGGGAGACTATTTGAACTATTGCCATACTCCCCAGGGATGCATGTCGTACGGCACGGGACAAACGTTTACAGCACTGCGGTAGCATTTTTTACCCGTACAATTCAAACAGGATCGGATGGGGATAGAATGGGAGTGGGGACCTTTTACAGTGTGCCATAGAGAATGGTTGCAGCCAAAAAAAAACTAGGTATCAATCTTCATGTCTCGTTTTTCGCAGCATTGTATCGATCGTGCTTCGCCGGGAGAGTGTGAATCGAATCAGGAAGGAATATGTATGCCCCCCAAGGAATACAATGAATCGATTACTGTCGGGACGGAAGGGATTTGCATTGCTAGGGAAAGGTGCAATTAGAAGGCTCACAGCTCACACCGATTCCAACGTGGAGGTTAATTATTGTGCTGTAGTGTGAGGCTGGCTAAAGATTTAAATCCCGTTTCGAGCTACTCTAACATGAACGAAGCAACGTAATCGATTCATGCCTTATGAGTGGCCTTATCACCCGGTGAAGATGCTAACAAGCATTTGTCGTCGCGTCAATTATACATGCAGCCAATCACCCAAATTAGCCAACCTCAGACTATGCGATTGAAGTAGCCATTGGTGTGAATGAGCTGTTGATGCAACTGCCTATAATTAGAGCCAACCACAACAGCTCTTTGTTGCTTTGTGTGCGTGGGGATAATGTCGCGACGAAGTCTAGCAATTGCCCAACTTCACAAAGTACTGGGCGTCTCCATTTGAAACGACAGTGGGAGACAAGGTTAGTCTGTGTGCGTTGATGTGCATGTGATCTGGATGAATTTGCACGTAAGTACACAAAGTAATACAAAGGAGTTATTTTGAACTTATTTGCAAATATTTGTTCGACATTTTGGAGGATTACAACCACCATTGCACCAATGTACAGTGACGGCCACCTAAAGTCGGACACCTCATATTTTAACCTATTATCCGACTTTGCGGTACCCTGGCCAGTTGCCTTGATTCTTCTTCTTCTTCTTTGGCTCAACAACCGATGTCGATCAAGGCCTACCTGTACCCACTTGTGGGCTTGGCTTTCAGTGACTAATTGATTCCCCCCCATAGCAGGATAGTCAGTCCTACGTATGGCGGCGCGGTCTATTTGGGGATTGAACCCATGACGGGCATGTTGTTAAGTCGTACGAGTTGCCTTGATTACTTATCGGAAAACTTTTTCATCCATCGTTGAGGACACTCTTCAGCTATATTCCTGCAAAAAAAATCAGACCGATATCTTTTAAAACCTCGGATCTATGTGCAAAAATGTGATAAAAGGTATGAAATTCATGCTGTCCACTGAAAGTCGGACAGTCTTCATTTAACAGAAAAATGACCACGTAACAAGCCAATAATGACCAATATGGTGCTAAAATGATTTGATATCAGTTATTAAAGGTAGATCGACTAGTTTGGGTGGTCATTTGCGTGTTACATAACCTAGGCCAACCGCTCTATGGCCTTAACACTCTGGGCGCTGTGTGGCTCGTTTTGAAATCACAGCTTTGTTCACTCTCCTTCTCTGTAATTGGTATCTCAGCAACTCTCAGCAGAGCGTATTGCAGCGGGAAGAAAGAGAGAGCGCATATTGCAGAAGCGGCATCGTACGTGAGGATCGGAAAGAGGAAATTGCCTTTGTTCATTATTTAGATGTTAGATGTTTAGATGTTTGATCAAGTTAATGACACGAATCGTATCTATCTTTAGCAAGATAATGATTAAGACTTTATGCCCATAAGCGCTAATACATCCCCATAACTTTCTAGATACCCTAACAAGTTCAACGGTTTTAAATATGAATATTCCTTAAACATTTTATTACGCGACATTTTCCGCTTCAAATCTAATGAAAACAAAATCATTTAATGCATACATTTTGAAGAAATTCTATCTTATAAACACTTTTTTAAGGTATGATAAAAGGTATGAAATTCATGGCTTTAGGTGGCCGCCACTGTACATTAATTTTTGTTCACACGGCAAATCCATCCATGTTGTTCAATATAAATTGTTAAAATTCCTCAAAGCTTCCAGTCACTAAAACACAGATCACCAAACACAGAGAACACAGTCACCAAAAAAGAAAATGATCATTTCCGACCTGCCAGTCAAACAAACGCGCCCGTCCCGCTCCACACGCATGATTGAAAGCTAACAAATTAAATTGCAACACGTGGACGAAATCGAGCGTAAGTAAAAAAAAACAAAAATAAATAAACCAAGCGGTGTAAACATTCGGTGACGAATCGGTGCGATTCGGTTTGCAACCCAACCCAATACAGCAACACGGTTTGTTTGCCCGGATGCTGTTGCCCGTTTGCATTGCGTGTCGTGGTTGAGGCCCGCTTTTGTCCACAGCGCTCATTTCATTAACAACGGTGTGTGTGTGCGTACGTGACGGAAAAAGGATTAAATGGTATTGATGTGTTACTGTGTCCCCCCGGTACGCTGTGGTTACTGATTTGTATAGGAAGTTTGGACTATATTTTGACCTTCGGGAGAGGTGCAAAGATTTGGGTATCATTTTGGGAGATGGAGGCGCCTGGTTGATTGTTACAAGCAAGGTCTTTGAAGGAGAACAGGTCGATGCGTTTAGAGTAAATTGACAGAGAGCCATGGGAAAATTTTAAGTTAAAGTGAAGATTGTTTATGTTTAGCGGTGAACGTTGCTATGGAGTGAATGACAGTTTTTTTCAGCATTTTGCACTCATTTCCTTTTAGAATATTATAAGAATTAAAATCCAGTTAGAATACTACATGGCTGATACAATCTAAAGATCTCTTTTTATCATTCGTCGCCGGGTTATAAGCAAAGGACGGTGTGCAAATTGTACTTGTGTGTGCCGATTGGATGTTTCATTTTACTCTCAGTGTTTAATTGTAAGTAAATAGGACTTCTTTTACCCAGTTGCAACATGTACTGTGCTGTTTTATGCCTGTTAAACTTTTCGTTCTTCCAGCAGGACCGTTGCAAACGGTAGTGATTCGTGGTCACGGAATGGCAAACAATGAAAAATGTTATCAATGTTTCTGAGTCCGAGAGTAACGGACTCAATTACTTCTCCTTTATTCTTCAGAGAGTGGTTGACCGCAAGAAATTTAACCAATATAATCTTCCTAATAGTAAATTCGTCCACTTTTACGCGTTAGCTATTAATCGTTTGTTTGTAAACACTTTTTCATGAAGCTTTCCAAAGCGAGCTGAAAATGGCAACCTAGCAACGGGCTTTGCATCGACCTGTTCTCCTTAATAGATCTTGGTTACAAGTTTGTGACTGAAGTGCTATCAGTTTCTATGACTACATGTCAATTATTCTTGCAGAACAAATTGTCTTAAGCCTACTCCTTTTTTTTTTGTTTATTTTTCAATATGTACAGTTAACTCTCTCTTATTTGAGAGGCGATGGGACTGTCGAATAAGAGGGGTTTTCAAATTACAGAGGTTGAAAGTGAATGAAAGGTCCATACAAACAAGAAAGAGACAGAACATTTAGTATGCAGCCTTAACTGTTGCTATAGGAAACTGCGAACAGGATTGCCAATTTGAGCATACATAATTCAATAACCATGGCAATAGCATACACAAATAAGAGGGATACAGCTTTCAGAGGTTTTCCTAATTAGAAGGATAAAAATGTACTGGAAATGAAGGGACTGTGGAAAATGTTCAAATACGAGAAGTTTTTTCAAATTGGAGAGGTGTCAAATAAGAGAGGGTTCACTGTATTTATAGCGTACATACAGTTGTATTTGATAACTGTAGTAAGCTTCGCGAAGAACAGCATGGAAAAGTTCAAAATACGGTAAAATGGTTCCCAGAGTTCAAACGCTCTTCTTTACCCCCTTATCACGTGCCAAACGTGTGGTGTAGATTTGAGTAGAGCCTTCCATAAATGGGACATGCATCGATTGCAAGACCGAAGCACGAATCAAAAGTATCGCAAACACGTTGGTTTCTACGCGAAGAAATGTGGTTCTCTATCCACTTGGTACACAATATTGGGTGCACCGAACAAACGAACGTAGAGTGCAACCAGCCACCAGCCACCATCCAGACATAGCAGCACCTGCTACCCGCTTGTATCTATTGTGGGGCGTTGTAACGTTGTAAATAGTACCGGAACAATTCCCACTTACTTACTGTACCTGTTGTCGGATGGTGTGCAGATGTTCGATTTGTGGTTTCGTGTTGCACACACACTGGTGGAAAGTTTTCCCCCATGTGTTGTTTCACGTGTTTGCATTTTTGTTGTTGTTTCTATGCTCTTGTTTTGTGAAACATATTTTGTTGGAGAGAAAAGTAGAAGTTGGAACAAGGAAGCAGTAGATAAGGTGTAATCCAGCAATTTCGTTCCAAGAAAAGTTTGGTATTCATAAACGGTTCTTCTCTCGTACTCTTGCTCCGAATCGATGAAGTAGTTATTGCAATACTGATAAGCCTTTAAAATGTTTCACATTCTTTCATGAACCTTTAACAGATAAATGTGCAATAGCAAAAGAGGATCACCATATTGATTCAGAGGTTTGAAATGATCTAGTCTAGCCAACGGTGGATCTTTCGACAACAGTGTGAAACATTGATCATGGCAGTGTTACTTTGCTATTACCGATGCCTTTGTATGCAACTTTCGGTCAGAAATGACTTTGTTCATCGTATCTAATTAAAGCTGGCATCCCTGCCTGTGTTTTGAAAAAATGTGGCAATACCCTCACTCCTATTCTTACTCGTCTTTTTTCTCGCTCGCTTAGTGTAGGGATTTTTCCTAGTCAATGGAAACTAGCTTGGCTTGTTCCCATTTATAAGAAAGGTGACCGCACACTAGCATCAAACTACAGAGGCATTTCTATTATTTGTGCGTGTTCTAAAATCCTCGAGTCAATTGTCCATTTA
>SIXB01006359.1:0-11770 GCA_007018985.1 Anopheles bwambae | reverse complement strand
ACTGACGACGCTAATGGCGGAAGCGAAGCAGACCCGTCGTAAACTCGACCAGTTTCTTGCAATCAACACGGCAGCGGCGGAACAGCAGCAGCAGCAGCAGCTCCAGAGGTCGTGCATTTATCTCGACCAAGCACTGGGCCTACTGTTTGCCCTAGATCTTGAGCTGCACGAGATAAAGCTTGCCGCCAGTGCGCTGTACCTGCATGGAGAGAAGGCCGGAGCCGCCCAGCTGCGGGAAACGGAAGGATTGAAAGGCGCAGTAGCACGTCTCGTGGCAATTCTCTCGTCAAAGCACTTCACCTCAACCCTGGCTACGATAGTTTCACAATAAACCAATTACCGCATTGTTCATTGCCGGTTGGCTTATAATGTGTTTGATGGCGTTCGTGCGTTGAGGTAAGCAAACTAGTTTGATAACAAAATTCGACTAGGATGAGATTCGAATTCAAGCTTAATTTCAAATTGACTCGCACTGATTGCAAGCAGAGCAACAGTGTCATATAAACTAATAGGTCTGTATAAATATTGATTTTACGATTTCTATTGATTTAAATTGGTAGAGTTAAAGACATAAAATACCTTTTGAATGATTTTGTAGCAATAATTTAATTTTAATCATGAAGCCATTGGCTGAAGCAACCGGGACTACATCGAGTAAAGAATAAATATAGTTGTTAGTCTTAGTCTACTCTAGGAACGTTTCACACAGCCTCTCCATCGCTTCCACTGGTGCTTTAAGGCACTGGTTGTCGTTATGGGGGAGTTTTTTTTAGTGTAATTTAAAAGGAAAATATAATAATTAGGAAAACTATTGCTAGATTACTTACGGCAAGAAGTGATAGGATTTTTTCGCAAACAGACAACAATTTGCATCAGATTTTTTTTTTTTAATTTTAGTTCAAACTACAGTAGTTATCCGCATGAACATGAAATTCGATATTCGCGAATGCTTTCCATTAGACAGCTGCATATGAGTTTTGGGAATATTTTTTCAAACCTTCAATGCTCTTGTCAAATTTTTCTAACATTCAAAAAGCAGTTTCCATAAACTTCGCGCAAAACAACTATCTTTCAGTAAAAATATTTAGTAAGGGCTAAGTAAGCCCCCTAAAGTCGGACACCTCTTATCTTCACGAGATGGATGACTTTGTGGTTTCCCAGGATATGTTTCTAGTTTAATTGAAAACCTAATAGGGTAAGCGTACCAATTATGGCTATATTAGGGCATCAAGATGCCGATTTTACTGCTGTAAAAATAATTATTGGGAAACATTTTAAAAGTCTATATGTTTTCTTGAAGTCTACAATGTGTAGAACACGAGAGTATTTTTTATTTTGACTCTGTGTTTATCAGCTGTACCAATTGTGACTGTAGGTCAAAACTCGAGGATATTTAAACCAAAAGTCTTTTTTTTTAAATAAAATAAATTAATAATTAGTTCACTGCAGGCAAATGAGTATGTGAACACTATTAAAGAAGTAAGTGTTTCAAATATCCGTTTTGTATCACTGGTTGCATTGATAGCCACGCTCTATTAATCGCATAATTGATGGGATGAATCCTCGAAAGTTCTAAAATGTTATTTTCTTATCCTAGTGATAACACCGTGTCAGGACACACTTCATATCTTCTGATAATCATTTATATCACCGTGGAAGCTATCCCGAAGTAACAGTCCCTGGAAGCTATCCCTACCTTATCAGCACGAGACACAGAGAAGCGTAAATCAGGATGGTATATTTAAATTGATTTAAATGAAGAATCGTAGCCAATGTGCAACTATCTTGTAGATACTTTTGGCCAATACTTGCCCTAACTATCGATCAGGGAAGCACAAGAGCGCACTTGGCAATAGGACGATATTAGCAGCGTTCAGATTTCGCTCTTTTCGTTTGAAATTCATTCAAGGCTGCATTATTTTGCTGGAATTGATTCGATTCGATTCGATTTGTTCATTTGTAAACTACGCACTACGAGCAAAACGACAGTTGTGAACAAAGCATCCATAGTACACTGCGACATTTGGTAAAATGGACATTATGGTTAGGCGCTTGAAAATGGCTAACATCCTACAGTGCCGCTGCTAGCAAAGATGGTGGTAAAAGATGCGAAACATCTTGCCAGCACATTTTAAAAGGGTGATATTGCACAAACGGAAGTGGCCAGCGCCGAACTAATGAAGCACAAATGTGTTAAAATGATCTTTTTTTAAATGAATAAAAAATCCACCCGTGGTTTCAGTACGCAAATTGACTGTTTTAGAGTTCCATCCATGATCGGTGCTATAGGCTCTATGGAACGAATTTAAATGAAATTTCAGATTTTACACATGATTTTCAACACATTACAAAGAAATGTCAAACTCAGTCGTGTTGAAAATCATGCTGAAGAAATTAAAAATGATTATGATAGAAATTAAATGTCCGATCGATGCGGAATACAGGGTTTTTCAAGTCACATTCAAATGTACACATAATTATTCACCGCATCCAAGATGTTTTTCAACAGCTGTTAAATGGTGTATTTGCTTCAACATGAAATTTTAGTTTCATCTCATGATTTTCAACACATGACAAAGAACTGTCAAACTCAGTCGTGTTGAAAATCATACTGAAGAAATTAAAAATTATTATGATGGAAATGAAGTATCAGATTGATGTCGATTAACATGTTGCACGCGCAGAATATCAATGTTTACATTTGAAAGTGACTTGGAAAACTCTGTATAATGGAAATGAAATTTCAGTTTTTACACATGATTTTCAACACATCACAAAGAACTGTTAAACTCAATTAAAAAATAGAGTGTACCACTAAAGCGGATTAATTTTGCGCTTTCATTGCTGTTTTTTTTCTTGTTAAGTGTTTAATATTCAAAAACATCATTAAACTATTAATTTTGTTGACCAATATATCACAATAGATAAGTTTACCACAGAAAAAGTGTTCCGCGGCCAGGTTCTTCAATACTTTCAATTTGTTTTCGTCAAACGCTGCCAAAGTATGCCAAACCCTGCAGTTAGCGCGGCTGTTAGCATAGCACAGTACAAGCAAGAAGTGGTACTCCCACTACTTGGCTGGAATACCGCCTTGTAGTGAACTTTTACACAACGGCATAGCACAAGACTTGTCTCATTATTGTGGAAAAAGCTTCACAACAAAAGACACTTCTCTAAACACCACATCAGGTGCAGTTGCGGTGAAGAAAACCCAAATTCAAATCTGCCAATCTTCTCACCATTTGCGGGACGGCAAGAATTGTAATTACTTGCAATTAAACACGGCGAGGAAGGAAAAAATTATCACTCTCCAGAAGTTCTGCCCCTTTCTCGTTCCCGCTGTGCTGCTCTCGTTTTGTATTTCTGCTCTGCTTCGGCGGTCGAACTTCTTCGCTATCGGGTCGGGAATCAGAGCGCTGATCCGAAGACACTGTAATCCTGGAAGGACGAACAGACAGACTTTCTCTCTCTCTCTCTCTCTCTCTCTCTATTTCTCTTTGCTGTAAACCTTTACCTCCCACGCTTGGCGAGAGATCGTCCTGTTTGGCTTGCCCACTCCGGCACTCTGGGCCAAACAACATTACAGGAGCTGTCTCGTGCTCGCTTCCTGCTCGTACACCTTGAACAGTTTTCTCCCCCACAACACACACACAAGCACACAGCCACTCTCTTTCTCTCCCTCTCTCTCTCTCGCTCGCGACGGCTTTCCCACTGGAGCAGCTTGGCCCCAGGCAGGTCGGGAAAAGCTTGAACTCCCGTCCGTTGGCGCTTACAGTTGCCTTTCGTTTGTCGTTGGGGAAAGTGAACGCGCCCGCGTGTGTACGGACAGGTTGGCCATCGCCGTTTTTTTTTGGGGGAGGGAGGCTCTTTTGCACCGGGAAAGGACCACCACCACCACCCAGCTAAGCGGGACGTCTCTGTCCACGAACCCGTGTGTGTGTCGTTTACCTCCGGGCTTTTGGGGCCATTTGCGGGGTTTTTTCCTCTCAGCGAGGAAGTAGGCCCTGCCAGAGACAGGACAGGAAAAACGCTCGCACAAGTGTCTGAGTGTGTGTGTGTCAGCGTGTGTGTGTGCATGCGATCCTATCAACCAGTACCACTGCACCGAGAGCACCGTCGGATTACAAATCGCAAACGATTGCACCGTGCCCAGAGAAACGCAGTGGTCGCGCGCGGAGTGGCGTTAGAAGGCGTGACACTAGAGGTGTTATGTAACAACACAAAACCCTCTTAGCCTTTGCCGTGCAGTACCCAGCGCTGGTCGAGCGTCCTGGAAAGGAAGCTCCTCCTGTACACGCAGCGCTGCGTGTGCGATTCTGCCCTCGCCTGCAACCGCGTCGCGCTTTCGCACCTGTTCGCACCTGTAACGCGATGCGACGCGGTGTTTTGTTGCACGCTGCTGCCGCTGCTGCCGCTGCTCACAAACCGATCATCCGAGCAGCGTTCAATGTATTGATTTTTCCTGACCCAACTACGCGCGAGTCCCGATAATCCGCTCTACTTTCAGATGGGCCTGATTTTGGTCTGCTACCGTGGTGCGATGGTGCGTTCCACGACGGTTGGGGCTTGGGTTGTACACTGTTTTTTTTTTTTTTTTGTCTTTTCCTCTTCTTCGAACTTTGATGGGGGGCAAAAAACCGTTGATTTCGCAACATGGCTAAAGCCCATTTGCCCATTTGCCATTTTTGTTTTGCTTTGCGCCGACCCCTGTGTTTCGCGAACGGTTTGTGGGCTTCGCCGCGTATTTCGCCGTACGGACGCTTCGTTTGATACGGATGTGGGAAAAGTAAAACAAATTCCATTGCGTCCGTTTGATCAAAGCGAAGGCTTGATTGGACATTGGTTTTTTTTTTGTGCTGAAAAATACACTCCCCGTGGGCAGCAGCACGTGTTGGAGATCCTGTCACGTGGCGTGTGTCATGTACCGCCGCCATCGTACGCTTCAGAAGTGAATTCAGAATTTACAACAACAAAAAAAGGCAGCCGATTTATTGAGATCAGAACGATGTGTAATCTCAGCTGACAGCTCTTCGTGCCACACAAGATTAAGCACAACCACCTTAATAACACCTCGCAAACACTCGCCCTTATTTAGCATTTGGTTTGTCATTTTTCTTTCTCTGTTTCTCTTTTTCTCTTGTTTTCTGTTTCATTTGCGTCGAATGGTCACACTGCATCAACCGGTAATTTCTGCACCTGTCTGCACACCCGCACACCATTGCACACGCCTGTATTTGCATCTGCACCATCACGACCACCACCAGCACAACACGCAGAGTCGTCCTGATCGGTGGAACAGTCTGCTGGAGCACGCCATGCACGAACTGCCTGCACAACCCTAGCCTGAACGCGTTCCCGCACACACACACACATATACACCCAAAGTCACACACGCACACACGCACGCAGTAACCGAGCAGGCGAACGGAACCCGTAACAGAGTCCGCGCGATTCAGTGTTAGCGACAGCCTTTTGTTGCACACTTCCAGCGCGGGTTCCGTCGCGTCGGTACTCCACCACACCCTCTCCCTCCCCTCCTGCCCGTTTGCTTTCCCTCCCGGCCGCCTCCCCGGTAGCGTGTGGCTGGTGGGTGTGATGGCCAACACTGCCCATCTGTTCCGCAGGCAGAGCTCCCGGGATTTGATCCAGCAGGCGACCGTTCGCAGCCTAGATGAGCTCGAGCTGAGAGTAGGTTTTTGGGGGACGCATGGGGACGGGCATAGTGGTACAGAGAGAGAGAGAGACACACATAGAGAGAAAGAGACAGAGAGCTAACTGTGCGACACATTCCGCTCACAGGAACTACGCAGCCGGCTGGTGCGGGCGGAGAACGGCTCGCAGAATGTGGTGTACGGTGCGACGAACCAGGCGTTCATCAGCGACGATGATCCACCGATGGCGCGCATCCTGGACATTGGACCGTCCGGGACGGGGCCACCGGGCAAGGAGGCGCGCAAGCTCGCCATGCAGGCGTCCATCGTGTCGCAACAGCAGCAGCAGCAGGAGGCCGCCATCGCCGAGCGGCCGGAAGACGAGCGGGAAAGCTGGGACAGCAAGTGGACCTTCCTGCTCGCCACCATTGGGTAGTGTATAGTCCTCTGCTAGATGTCTGGTGCTTCGACTGGTGTTGGGTTTCACGAACTTTTCGAGTGGACTCATTTATATGAATCTTCAGAGATGAGTGATTCGCATCTCGAATCGAATGCCTAAAGATTCGTGAATCTCCAAAGCTTCATTAACCTCCAAGGATTCATTAATCTCCAAGGATTCATGAATCTCTAAGGTTTCATGAATCTTGAAAGATTCTTGATTCTCTAAGGATTCATGAATCTCGAAAGAAGGTACTTGCCAACCAGTCTCAAAAGTCTGACTCTGACATGAGCACGTAGATTTTTACGCCAAGAAGAAGAATAATAAGAAGCTCAACCTCTGAAGCTGAATCTTTGGAGATTTATGAAACCCTTGTGATTCACGAATCTTTCCAATAGTGATTCAGAATGAAAGATTCATTCAGATTAATGAATCTGAATCAGATTTACCCAATTGACATACGCTGTAGTAAGACTAACGCTCTATCTCTCTCTCTCTCTCTCTCTCTCTCTCTCTCTCTCTCTCTCTCTCTTTCTCTTTCTCTCTCGCCCCAGGTACGCCGTTGGGCTTGGTAATGTGTGGCGCTTCCCGTATCTGGCGCAGAAAAATGGCGGCGGTGCGTTCCTGGTGCCGTACTTCGTAATGCTGCTGCTGCAGGGCCTGCCAATCTTCTACCTGGAGCTCGCGATCGGGCAACGCCTGCGCAAGGGTGCGATCGGTGTGTGGCACGAGGTGTCCGCCTACCTCGGCGGTATCGGCATCTCCTCCGCCTTCGTCAGCTACATCGTGGCGCTCTACTACAACACCATCATTGCCTGGTGCCTGATCTATCTGCTGCACAGCTTCGAAACGCCGCTGCCGTGGGCCGAATGTCCGAAGCGGCTGTTCAAGAACTTCACCTACGACATCGAGCCGGAGTGTGTGGTGTCGTCGCCGACCAAGTACTACTGGTATCGCGAAACGCTCCAGGTGTCGCCGAGCGTCAACGAGCCGGAGGAGATCAACTACACGGTCGCGCTGGCCCTCATCACCGCCTGGTCGCTCGTCTACCTGTGCATGGTGCAGGGCATTACCGAGTCGAGCAAGATCGTCTACATCACGGCCATCTTCCCGTACGTCGTGCTGATCATTTTCTTCTTCCGCGGCATCACCCTCAAGGGTAAGCACCCTCTCAAGGCCATGCTGATGCTTCTCTTGCAGCACTTCACAACACTTTTTTTTACTTCTTCTTCTATTGATTCAAGGCGCATCGGACGGCATCGCACACCTGTTCACACCACGGTGGGAATCGATTCTGGAACCGGTTGTCTGGTTAGAAGCCGGTACGCAGATTTTCTTCTCGCTCGGGCTAGCGTTCGGAGGGCTGATCGCCTTCAGCTCCTACAATCCGGCCAACAACAATTGCTACCGGGACGCGCTCGTCGTGTCCGTTACCAACTGCTCCACGTCTATGTTTGCCGGTGTGGTTGTATTTTCAGTCATCGGCTTCAAGGTAGCTCGACCTTCCCTGAATGCATTACTCCGATGCAGAGTTAATCGGGTTTTTTTTTCTCAATACCTGTTCTGCATCCAATCTCATCGTTCACAGGCCACCTCCATCTATGACAGTTGCGTCGAGGAGCGCTCGGAGATGATACGTCAGAACAAGTCGCACGACCTCTTACCTGTTTGCGATCTGCAAAAGGAACTGGAAAATGTAACGTCCCGCCGATTGCATCGATCAAGTTCGTTTACTATAATTTCGGTTTTTCCACATCTTCTCATGCAGAGCGCCTCCGGTACTGGGTTAGCATTCATCATCTTCACCGAAGCGATCAACCAGTTCCCGGCGGCGCAGCTATGGGCCGTGCTGTTCTTTTTGATGCTGTTCACGCTCGGTATCGATTCGCAGTTCGGCACGCTAGAGGGCGTCAGTACCTCGCTGATGGATATGAAGCTATTCCCCAACGTTCCGAAGGAGATGATCACCGGGGTAATGCGTAGCGAAGATGTGCTATACTATATGAGTCGTGAATGTTCAATACGTGAAGATTCAATCCAATCCAGTCCAATATCCACGATTACAGGTCTTGTCCAATACCTGAAGATCCATTTCAATCCAGTCCTACACCCACAATGGATGAAGATCTCTAATTTCTGAAGATCCAAACCAATCCAGTCTAATATCTACGATTCCACAACTCTATGAGGAGTATCCCACCTAATCCAAACCAATCCCCGCGATGCCCTAAGATACCCAATACCTGTAGATTCAACCCAGTCTAATGTCCACTATTCAGAGGCTCTCCAATACCTCACAATACAAACCAATCCAGTCCAATATCTAGGATTCTACAACATCGTCAATAGTTGAAGATTTAATCTAACTCAGTTCAATATCCGGTGCAATTGTGCCGGTCTCGTGGAACAGTTGTCAACTCATACAATTTAACAATATGCCCATCATGGATTCAAGACCCGAATGGACCGCACTCCCATACGTAGGATTGAGTATCCTGCTATGGGTAACCATTAAGTCATCGAAAGCCAAACCCCCAATATTGGTATAGACAGGCTTTGACCCGACAACGGTTGTTATGCCAAAAAAGAAGAAGAAGTTTAATATCCAACATACCAGAAGATGTCCAATACCTGAAGATCCATTTCAATCCAATTCGAATATTACAATGCCAAAAGATCTCCAATATTTGAAGACCAAAACCAATCCAGTCAAATACCTACGAGTTCTGAAAATGTCCAATACCCGAAGACTCAATCCAATCCAGTCCAATAATCCATGATTCCTGAAGATGTCCAATACCGCGAACGGAGTCATTCACAGACATGTTTGTTTTCGCAGGCTCTGTGCATGTCCTGTTGTGTACTGTCCCTGTGCTTTGCCAACGGTGCCGGTAGCTACATCTTCCAGCTGATGGACAGCTTCGCCGGCAGCTACACATTGCTTATAATTGCGTTTTTCGAATGCATCGGTGTCAGCTACATATACGGGCTGAAAAGGTTCGTGTAAGCGGTACCGCTCCATTGCTCCGTCCCTTGCATTTACACGCTCCACGTGCTTTTCAGATTCGCGGACGACATCGAGCTGATGACAGGTTCGCGGCCAAGCCTTTACTGGATGCTCTGCTGGAAGTACATATCCCCGATCGCAATGATAACGATTTTGGTCGCCTCCTTTCTGGAGCTCGCATCCGAGGGCAGTAGCTACCCAGGCTGGAATGCGCTCACCGGTACCACCGATCAGCTCGAGTGGCCGCACTGGTGCATAGTGGTTGCCATCTTGCTGATACTGGTGTCCATTCTGTGGATTCCCGGTGTGGCCATCTTGCGGTAGGTGGTGGCCAGTTTGAAGAGTATGAGGCTGATTTGATGCTACGGTCGTTCTTTTTTTTGTTTCTTTTAGATTATGTGGCATCAACGTGATCGAAGACAGTGAGCCGGCCTGGTTCCCTTCGGCGGAGCTGCGTGACGTGCACGGTATTGTACCGCACGAACCGACCGACATTGAAATATCATTGTTCTGCATACGGGCCGACGGTTCCGAGGGACTCTGCTGTCCCATCTACGGTCCACGCGAACAGCCACTGGACGAGGAGGAGTAAGCCGGGCCTGCTTACGGTGGGCAAAATGCATGTAAAAAAGAACAAACCATTTCTCTCTACGCTCGTAAGGTACTCGTAAGGTAAAGACACACACACATAACAGAGATCGGTGTGCTATTATTGAACCATTAAATAGCTGTATTTTTGTTATTCTGTCTGTTGTTAGGTTGACAAAACAGGAACGTCTAACGTACCAACTGAAAGAGCTAGTCGACGCTGAAGCCATACTTACATCCACGTCCACCAAGCAAAGCATCCAATATATATATATATATACACCTTTACCCGCAACACAGCAACGTATACACCTTAGATGGATCTACAGTTGCGTAAAAAGAAAAGCCATCCTATGCTAGCGTTTAAGTATGAATGTTCGAATTTAGTGTTTAAACATAAAAAAGGCAACACACTCCCACCACTCACACATAAAGACACGGACACTATGCAAAAAGAAGCAGTAGAGAGAGAGAGAGAGAGAGAGAGAGAGAGAGAGAAGAAAACACAAACAATCAAACCATCTAGAACAGTGCAAAACGCCACCCAAGGTGAGGGCGAGCGTAACTGACAAGACTTGAAGATTATACAACAAAAAACAAACAAAAAAAAAACGAAAAGAAAATCTCCATTCATCAATTAGCACTGCTAGTCCACCTTGTTGTCGCTAACCTACCGACTTTAGCATATCAATGTGTTCCCAATCGACGGTTATTTAATGTTGGGATGTTCTTAAAAGAATCATACACACATAAACTCCACACACACACATAGACACATACACCTAAGTAAGGCAAAGATCAAATTTACGTGCTCTCCTGCGTGCACACTAATAGCGAGTTAGCGAGAGCCGAACGGGCATCAGCCTTATGTTCAATATACGTCTGACAATAATCCTGTTGCCTGATGCCTGCTGCTCCCGGAGGACGCTCCATCAGGACCGTCCGCAAGTGTTCGTTGCTGCATCTTGCTACGGGACGAGCGACGTTTCAAACCGCGGGACAGCTACGACAATAATGTGCAACCATGACTAATACCATGTTTATCTAGAGAAACAATACTAATCTAAGAGTATTAATTGTTGAATACAGTATACATATTATATATATATACACTCACACTCTCGTAGTCACGTATATCTGTACATATAAGTAATTTATAATAAAGGACGACGTTGTAGAGTGGATCAAAGTTGTTGCCAAACAAAATGAAACCGGTGTAGTGTATAGTGTAGATGGGGGTGTAATTCCAGAGCATGTTCATGATTACAATAGTTTTTAAACGCATCGGTTCCATCTCTATATATACTATCCATTCTTGCATCCAAACGACGATTTAGAATGTCCTGTATAAAGAAGAAGAAAACAGACCAACTTAGTGCATTGCAACGAAATATCTAACAATGGCAGTGTCTAACCTGATCACATCGTAGCCAGATGATGACTACGTTCTGATAGCGCAGAGGACCCCCTAAACCGCAAGCACCTGGCGCTGACCGTTGTTCCGCCAATTCCTGGCTCATTGTGCACATTTATGTAACGACTTCCGACAACGTGCTCAGACAAACGTATAGGCAACAGAGACGTGCCAGTTTGCCTTGTCGAACAGAGTTACGCAACGACTGTTTCGTCTAGGCATCGTTGTTTTCTAAGAGTCTATACTGTTCAGAAGTTCTTTATTTCGATTGTTTGATTATTTGGTCGTTTGTTTTAAACGCTTAGATACTTAGTCGCTTGTATTAATTTTGAGTTCAGAACCGAAGAAACTGTTAAGGTATATATGTACCTCAGAGCTTGTGGCGCTTCTAGTCAGTCAGGTATTAGCTTTTCTGTGACTGAAAACGATGACATCAATCAAACTGAAATACATCACGATGGCATGTGTGCTGGCTGCTACTGTAGCTGCAGGGTCGCACTGCCACAACGACTACTACCAGCTTAAGAGTGTCTCCCAAGCGCAGGAGGAGTGTGCCCGTTACCAGGGCATTCCGTGTGCTCGGTTAGCCGTCTACAACAAATACATCTACCCGAACGATACCCAGACGCAATGTATGGTACGTTGCATGGGCCTCAACCTTGGCTGGTGGA
>SIXB01006358.1:0-11852 GCA_007018985.1 Anopheles bwambae | reverse complement strand
ATCATGTGAAACATTGTGCGTTTACACTTGGATAAAAACTAAAGTTTGCATCGACAGCAGCGCTTGTTCCTCGGACGAAAACGCAGGTGTGCTGTTTCATGAATGTGAATGCGACACCGGTGCGAAATGGACACGCGCACAATAGCAATGAACTCGGCATTCCCTCACAGGTGTTTCTCCAGTGCACGCCATTGAAAGGCCTTCGTGCATCTCTGCGTTGCACCGTTGTGTGCGAATGGTAAACTTTGTGCGTGCATTGAGCTGGCGCGCAGTTGTTCTTTTCAATGGGCGTTTTGTTTCATGAGCGCGGCAGTATTCTGTTCTCGATTTTGAAGGGAAGACGCTTACTCGCGTACTCGTTGATATTTTTTATCCATGCGATGTTTTCGCTGCTCGACAACGATGTAATTCATCGCGTATAGAAGTAGAACGCAGGCAGAGCACAGGATCAGCCGTGTCCAAGTTTTTAACCAGCGCGTTCTTGACGGTCCAAGTCCAAGACCCAATGTCAGTAACAATGGGTCGAGGTAAACGTTGTACCGATTATCAGCGCCATATGTAAAAGCGAATGGCTGCTGCTGGCATTAAGCGCAAAAGGATCGAGTTCGTAATGGAACGATCGCGCACTTTTGTGGTAAACGCGCTTCGGACAACCGAAACGTGCTTAGACAACTGAAACGCGCTTGGACAACCGAAACGCGCAAGTCAACCGGACGTCCTCAGAAGACCACGGCGAAAGAAGACCGTAACATTGTTAATATATCGAAAACACACTGATCGCGAGGGCGGTGGTCCTGCTTATCACACCAAAAACCTAACCCAAAACACACAAAATAACTACTTACAAATCTATCCGACACGACCTACTTGTGAAACAAACACACACATCAATACACATTCAAACATACATACACACACACATGCACACACACATGCACACACACATGCACACACACACACACACACACACACATACACACACATACACACACACACACAAACACAAACACATACAAACCACACATAAACTTGGCCCAACGGGTGCATGGTGCGTTAAAAAACCAATGCCCTATCTTTCTGTCCGATACTGTAGGTAACCCGTGCGCACGCCGGTGGGGATTATTTTTGAATCGTGTTTTCTAAGCTTTCATCGGTTCAGCAAGAGTGTGGCTAAAGGGAAAAGGAAGGCTGAAGTTTTTGAGCGAACCTCGAATGGAGGATGATGTTCTGTGCGCTTTCGCTTTATCCCGTTTCATCCCGCTTGGAAGAGCGCATGTGTGTGTGTGTGGTATTGCGCCGCTCGTTCTCCGATGCAAACAGAGCAGACAAATAGCTTAACAACGGCACATAACCCGCATACCCAGGGGCAGGAAACTAGGCTACGATTTGTTTTCCACGTGGGGGGTGTGTGTTGGTTCGCCGTTCGCACATGAGGGAAAAAACAATTAACAAGCGACTGTCGCTTGAACGCTCACGAAAAGCGCTCATCCCGTTCCCGTGCAGGGACCGCCGTTTTCCCTTCCAGAACAACCACACCACACCAGACCTAGTTTTCATGTATGCAAATTTTGTTAGAACCAGCAGACCGCTTACAGGCCGTCCCCGTTTCGCTGCTGGCGGAACAGTGCAAGCCACCATTAGTACTGTGGTGCTTTTGGGAGGTGGTGTGTTTTTTTCTTCTTTATTTGTCGTGTCTTCACCTACCACCAAACAACAGTTCAGCAAACGCCGCACGATAATGTGCACCATCGGTTCGGTGTCGTGTGGTGTGCAAAAAAAAAAGCTAACGCGACTTGTACGCCGATCGCTTCTGTTTGCCAAAGCATCCAGCAGAACGTATGCTCGCGGTAGATGTGTCGCTAGGGTTGTACGCGAGGAGAAAGTGTATGATCCCTCCTCGCAAACGCAAATAGGCCAACGACGCCTCTCGCTTGCGCACACGTTTGCTGGTGGGTCTGTGTGGTGTGTCGATTTGTTTTTATTATAATCGGCTTTTCCCGATAAAGTTCGCACGCAGAAGCAATCGTGGCGAGGTAAGGAGCAAATGAAACGGAATGAAAATGCTGTTTGCGTGCCCAAGCGTGTGTGTTATTGTTCGGAGACGTCGCGACGATCACGTTTGCCACCGGGATGCTGGGCTCCGGAATAAGCCCGGTGAGAAATTATTCCAGCATCCCATCCTCCAAGCTCCACACACAAACACACACACCACCCGTGCTGCCCGAAAAACTGGTTGGAAAACTGGTTGGCAATCGGTGAACGGTGCTGAATATGAAGATCGCTTCGTTCAGCTCGGTAGGAGGAATTTTCTTTCCCTTTGCGCGCGAAGGTGAAAGAATCCTGACCGGGAGCGGGAAGGGCTACACTGCCCGTTAGGCGACGTCACGGGGTAGAAAAAGACACTTTCCCCATTTCCGTTCCGATCGCAGCGGGCTTTGATGCAGTTCCCGGGGGGTGGGGATGGAAGACGGCTTTCAAACGGTTGTTTTCTCTTCTATTCCCTTTCCGTTACCGAAGCTGGTGCTGCTGTTGCTGTTGAGAACATATTTCAACGCGACAACAGTGGTGGACTTTCCTCCGGGAGGCGAAGCCGATTGATGTACGAACGCGGGAAACGCGCGTTAGGATCGTTACAAAAAAAACGAGTGGTGAAAAATCGAAGGAATGCTTGCACAGTGTGCAGTCAGCCGGCGGGTAGGAAGCGACGAATCCCGCTCCCGGCAGTAACTGATGGAAACTGCGCGAGACTTGTGCGCTTGTGTGTTTGTATGCGCATGACCGGGAGGCTTGTGGAAAGCAGAATGCTGCCCCCACACACACACACACACACGCGCCTGCTGAAGGTCTTTTTTACCCTGTGCACATAACGAGAGGTGCCTTACTTGCGGCCTACCCCCTGTTTTGGTGCGGCCAGCTCTCCGTGCGAGAATGTGGGTCATGTGCAGGCAACTGAGCAACTGCTGCAAGGTACACCGGTAGCTCCCGCTAACCCGTTCACTCAGAATAGAGACATTTACACAAACGATATATGTGGCACGGGGCGCCCCAAATGGCGTACCGCAGTAGGGAAATGCGTTCGATTTTAAAACCTCGATCGCAAATCGAACCATTGCTGTCGAACGCGTTTGGAGCGATTTAGTGTAGGGGGTGCGCCAAAAAGGTGGCAAAAGGTTGATCGTATCTAATCACAAATTATGAACCACAAACCGTGGGGCTGCTACAGGGCGGGGAGAGTTATTGCGTGCGCATTGCGATACCCTTTGGCGCTCGTTGGTTTGCGCTCACTGTGCGGTTCGCTTTCGCACGCGTCGATTGAAAGGTTTATAGCAACTTCGGGCTGTACTTCCGTGCATGCCATAATTCAAAGCTTAATCATGCTGTTTGTGTGCACACTTTTCGTTGAGAATAGAACTCTGACCTAAATTGTGTTGGCCCGTGGTAAAAAACGCAAGTGGAGGAAGGAAACAGCATTTTCACCCTTGTTACATGTAGCTTGCTAGCTTCCTTACATTTGGACTGTGATTATTAAGCTTTGCTTTGGGAAGAAAAACAAAGTAACTGCACTTGATGTAAGTTCCCTGTGCTACCTCTGTTGAGGCTCAAAAATTACTTAATTGACCGTGGGAGGAGAAGGCTGTGTTGTTCTATTTGCCCGTTCTTTGCGATGCCCTGCCCTTTTACTCCCTTTTGCCTAGTGGTTTACCCCTAACCGGACACAGTGATAGAACGTACTGTGCTTCCTGTGCCAATCGTTTACCCTTGCGCAAACCATGTATGTGTGTTTTAGTTTATCTTAATTTTGTGGAATAAAAACACCAGCCACAGTTTCCGCCCTTCGCCACATTAGAAGCTCGCTTTTGGACAAGCGTTTTATGAAGCAAATACAGGAAAGAAAAAAACCGCTGGACCTAATCGTGCATGTTGTGTGTGTGTGTGTGATTTCTTGATGTGTTTTTGTGCCCAACATCTCCGGTGCACAAGAAAGATCCCGTAAATGAGGATTCCTTTCCGGTAGTAGGTAGGTCTCGGCCATCGGTCCCAGCCGCCCAGAACGGAACGGAACGCCGCCCAGCCACGTTCTGGCATCGGCGAACCATCCATCCGGGGTGAAAAGCGTCGAGCTCAGCCGACCGGGACTAGTGCTGCCAACACCATCACCACCGCCACCGGTTCGACGGCAAAACGGTGCATTTCGCTTCGGGGCCTTTTTTCCCTCGGATTACCGTTTAGAAACGCTGCGTGAAGCTGAGATTGTAATCACCTAATTAAGAAGTTTTTCCTCAATTTCGTTCAGCCCTGCGCTTGGTGGTGGTGGTGGTGGTGTAAATAGACAGCAACACGGACAACGGTGAGGTATGAGGTTTTTCATTTTCCGTTGAATAGCGTGAATCTCTTGCTATCTCCCTTAGAAGCTCATCTCAGCAACGAGCTGTGGATTAGGAATTTTTTTTTGCTACACGAAAAGAACGTTTATAGTATTTCTTCACCGAAACGCACCGAAAAAAAAACCATCGGATTCAACTTTTGAATTGTTTGCAACAATAAAACTATCTCAACAAAGTATCAATTACAATTTTAGTGGATCTACTTTATGAGACGTTTTGCAATAGGTTTTAGCAAGAACCTATCACAATACTTTGACGCACAAGCGTTGCCATGCTCTTGTTTGTACGGATTTTTGACAATAAATTATGAAGCAAAAACTGTAAGTTCAACATAAAAAACACAGTTTCTCATTACTTCCACTGGCGAATGCTTCTCAGAAGGGTGGAACGTCTTGTGTGGAATATTTGCATCCCACTATATCGAGCGGTTCTGTTCTGCTGCCAGTGTGCTGCTGCTTCGTTAACCTCCGGGTTGTGCGTTTCTGGCACACAGTAACACTCCCTTCCCGTGCCCGGCTGCAAACGTGTGAATGCAGCCGCCGTAACTGTAACACTGCGGAAAGGATAATTGCTGCCCCGGGCTGTACACAACCGAAGCGCGCGCGCGCGCCCGCCTTCCCTACAGGTTGTGCGCACACTCGATGCGTTCCATATTCATTGCTGCTGATTCATGCAGAATGCAAATCATCCGTGAATTATAATTCATTTTCCAGCAGCTTCCGAACGCATGCGCACACATATTCTGCCCTGGGTGTAGAAGAGGCAGTGGATCGTCGGGCGGAATTTTATATTTAAAATCAATGCTTTCGCGCGCTTTGCGCCCAGTGCCTGGGTGATTGGAGAAATTGATTCTACACAGCCAACTATTAATCCTTTTCCGGGCGGCAGTGTGTACGGGTGTGTGTGTGTGTGGTTGAGGTCCAATTTGTACCTTCTTGTCGCGGCATAATTCTACAAGAGAAAACCCGCAACAGAACGCAACGGTGGTGTTGTTTTTCTTCGCTGTTAGTTAACTGGTTCGAGGAATCACGTAGAATGGCAGCGGTGCTGCTGCTGCATTTCAATGCGATCGTGTTAGATAATTATTTAACTGTTTATCACCAGCGGTGTACGCGCGGACGATCGGTGAGAATCGCCGATCCATAGCTCCGCGTGCGTGATCTACATTTTCGAGACGCAGGCGCGCTCGCGCATCGGTCAGCTTCCGAAACGGTATCGACTATTATTGGCCGTGTTTGCAGCCTGCTGCCGGTGGACGCTACTGCACTGCGGGGATGGGCGATTATGGGCTCATTCCAAACGCTCCATTCCTTCCCATACCGCCTCATGCGCACACACATTGCCCATTATCAAGCCAAACTCCTCATCTTGATTCCCTTTTCCGGTTCGGTGGTCCGTGGCGGTGATGTATCTGCACAGGTTCGATTGCTTCGGGAATGAGATTCTTGGCAATTCCCCAGCACGGGCCTCTCTAGCATTACTGCCAGCATACTATAACGATGGGTTATTGGTATGGTTGGTTTCGATCCTACGATACTGGAGGGGATTTTTTTGGGGATAATGTTCTGTTTCACGCCCGTTAAGAAGACGGAGTTGAACAAGTCTCTCCATCATTACAAGTATCCATGGTACATGCGCGTTCAAATCATCCATTGACCCAGTGACGGAGGGTTTTCGGGACGGACTCGTAACCGATCGGAACGAATGCAGAGTGGAATTGGACAATTTAGTTACATCATTCGGCGGCTCGGAAACAGCACGATTACAAACTCGCACCAATGAAGACGATGAAAGCAACGGCCTCGGCTCAGTGAAAAACGTGAAAAGATGTCCACTGACAACATGAACAGAAAGCAAAGGGAAAAAAAACTGAACAGGAATGGGAAAAAAACGGCTACAATTTAAAACCGGAGCTCGGAGTCAAGGTTCGCCTTTCACCGGTAATCAGCTCGCCGAATGACCGAATGAGTGCTGTATTGCGTACAACGAACTTTCTGGCCAATGTGTGTGTGTGTGCTTGGTGTGTCTGGGGCTCAGAACAGCTCAGAACCTGTAGATGCGAGCGTCTGCCCCGCTCTGTTTCGATGTTTTCTGCTCAATCTTTCTTCTGCACGATTGATGCACTTAGCGTGTTTCAGCACACTCGCAAGGGAAAAAGCGTGTGTGGAACAGCGGAAGGGGGTAGCAAAGCACATAAACGATCTCGCAACCAGAGAGCTACATCAGCAGTAGCAAATTAATCGGTCTGTGTGTGTGCGCATTCCGCTGGCGTTTATTGTTTCATTTTCTTGAAGGCTGAAGGAACGCTTCTGAACCGAACTGAGCCACTGAAACGGCCAAACGGAAGCAGGAAGAGCACAACTACACACTGGTTCAGTGTGTACCCTTGTGTCTATCAATGTGAAACGCATGGAGGGGTATGGTATGCAGTTTTACACCACAGCAGCAGCCGTGCCACAGGAACTATCTACCAACCTAACCGTGTCTTTTCTAGTGCTGAAGACACTCGCACCGTGCGCTATATCTGCTTCTTAGAATTGATTACATTCCGCATTGCTACGTAGGCTGCGCCACTGCGGTAGCGTGCATTCATCTCTTTACACTGATTTTTTTTTGTACGGCCGATGGAGGGTTCGTCGCCTTTTGGAAGCGCGTTGAAGTCTTTTGTATGTTTGCTGCAGGTGACGCTCGCCATAGAGACAGCCATTTAATCTAATCTCACACTAACTGGCTCTAATGGGTTTTTTTTTTCGTTCTTGAATTTACCGGACCACTTATCACACGCACACGTACGCAATGCGGGAGGCTGTGGTAGTTGAGGGAAAATAAGCGGCTCACAGAAATGGTTCTAGCTCGGTGAAACACAATCACACTGAGGCTGCATAGCTGGCAAGGGGCCAAACCAAACCAAAGGCTGGCTGGCAGACAGGCAAACAGAAATAAAAATCTTTAACACACCCGGACGGACCCCTTTCCTGTTCGTGGTGGTGGAAAGTAAAACAGGTGAACTCAATTTGTGTTTAATTTTGAACCACCCAGTCCCCAGGCCACACTGAAGCGCTCCTCGCCAACCCGCAAATGGCAATACAGGTGAACCCTCTCATCGGGCACCCACCATCACCACCAGTTGGTGAAGGTGAGAATTTGAATTTGTTATTTCCCAAAGGTGAATACGCAGGCACGGGCGTACGTGTGTTCGTCGCTTCGGGCTGTTGTGTGCGTTAGCACTTGTGGCGAAGGATTTGTTTTTCTACGTGTTTTCCTCCGAGTCCAAGATTCTTCATCCTTCAATTTTACACTTGCTAGGTGTGCTTTTCGCAGCAGCAGCAGCAGCAGCAGTCTCTTTCGGGCCTAGGCCGATCGATTACCGTACACCTGAGGTTTGTTTGATTTTTCCTTTTTAGCTTTTTTTTTTTGTTGAGTTTTGTTTCCCCGTACCTATTGTTTACGATCACGCACCGGGGCTCTGTTTGCGGAGCCAACAGTGTTGCAAGGTACTTTTCTGCTTCGCGAGCAGCACCCTACCCTTTTTGCCGTGTTGCTCCAATATTTGATGGGCACTGAAGTACCATCGAGGTGTACATGTGGCGAGGGTTCTAGTGGGACAACATTCTTGGCGACTGAATGGTTCAGGTTCGCCAGAGTTCCCGTTCTGCAAACGATCTTCCCGCGATCGGTTGTTCATTCACCGCGAAACAAGTTACGCGGGGACACACACACACACACGTAGAGATAGTCGTTGCTCACGTTCTAGTACGTTGCAGTATAGTTCTGAGGGTTACATTATCACTTGACAATCGCATCCACTGGTTTGATCAATCTGATGAAGATGGATTGTTGGCAGCAGGCAGCGGGTGTCGCCAGAAGAACGAACCGGTCCGCACCGTCCCTGACGCTGTGGCAAGCAGGAAAACCTGTTGCGGACACCCATGTTCTTCTGCTGCACTGCGTACCATTCTCGGGACGAGACCCGCTCATCCTGCTGGCTGATGGCATAAGGAAGTATCTTTTTACTGTTATATCGCGAGATCTAGTTTTACGACAGATTTCTGTTCTCGCAAGCGTTAACGCCACTTGTTGTGCTTCCAGAAGAAAAAACTGATCGCACAAAGCTTCACCCCTTAAATGTTGCATTTAGTTTGGCACACTTAGGTTCCATCCATACGCCTGGGAGTGCAGCACACAAAAGCAAACCACCATTTCACACCTCATTTCCTGATTGATAGGTTTTTACCCCGCGTGAACTGCATTCAGTATGGGTTTCTCGTTTGCCCCGTTCACGGTTTGCACTTTCGACTGCACACACACACACACACACGCACGTTTTAACCTGCTTTTGGCAAACCATCTCACTCACCAACACTTTCCAATCCAAGAGCAATCGATTTCGCATTCGCAAAACCCCGGCCAAGACCACCACCCTGGGCTTTACGCAACGGAAAATGTAGCATTAAATGAGTGGATAATTGCTGATGCTGTTTTTGTTTTATGCAAACGATTTTTTGCTGTTGGTTCCGAAATTTAGATCCCCGGCCTGTGTGGGTGTTTTCACCCACAGCAAATTGGTACCCCGACCGCGTCAAATGAACACAGTTGCCTACTTTCCGTTTAAGTTGGGAAAGGTTGAAAGACATGCCAATTTCTTTTAAGTGTGTGAACAAAAAAAACCCCTCTGATGCTGATGCCCCATAGAAAACGTTGGACTTACACCAAAATCTTGAACAAGCGCTTAGAACATGGATCCATCTGTTCATGTTCGAAGGAAAAAAGGGCCAGCTTACAAATGTGCGGTTCCTCTCTTTTACGGCGATTAAATCACTCGTGTTCTTTACAGCCCAATGGGCGACGCTCATCACATTATCCGATGGATCTTAATTGCTCGTCTTGCGCTTAAAGGTGTAAGCGATAGTTACCGATTAGATTGCCAAAAAAAAAGTCGGTAGAACGTACAGAACAAACCTCTCATTTGCTCGAGAGGCTTCCCAAAAAAAAAAAACGTACAGCGAGCATTGTCCGAACAAATCAGCGGTACGGGTAGCCAGCGCTGGACAGCAGCTTGTGCAGCGTAAGGTTTTCCATCCATTCTACACCACACTCTACGGGCGCACGCTAATGAACACCATTCGGCCGTTCAATCGCGTAGCAATCGATATATTACCCTCTTCAAATGATCAGCGATCGCAAGATCGCGAAATCATTTCGTTTTCCCGTTTTTTTTCTCCCCCGTTTTATACTCGCTTATACTCCGGGGTGCGCCTTCAACGGTATGCGTATGTATATGCATCGAAATCGATCCACACGGTTTGTGTCTGTGTGGAGGTCAAAAATCTCTTTTTCCTAACGTACCTGTTATTTTTGTTGCCTGGTGCGTTTGGTTCGCCTCGGTTGAAGTTATCGCCTCGGTTCTACAACACCACTGGTTTTGCGGCAGTACCACAGAGTAGTTCGATGTTACGGCAGGGGAATTTTCCGGCAGAAAATGCTAATGCTGCTTTTCACTGCTTGTTGAACACAGACACACAAACACACTCGGCAAACGGATCTCGGACTCTCGTTCACACTCTTGCAGACACTTGTTCTTTGCGGTTTGGGAATTTTTCTTCCCTCTTCGTATGTGCTTGTGTGTGTAGTGTAGCAAATTGTTTGCAGATGCAGAAAGAATCAAACTGCGCTACGTGCTGGAGGCAATTTTCCACTAACAGTATTCTCGAGTCGATTGGGGTTCAGATGGGGTGGGCCGTTGATGCTGCTGCTGTTTTTTTTTCCACTTGCGTCGAAAATCACTTAGCGGCGAGCGGCTCAATTTTGCGTGCACACGTTTTCACCTCCGGGTACGGGTGGGAATAAAAGGAAAAACTACACTTTTCACTGAAAAGTGTCTAGCACACCGAGACGACACAGAACAACACCCACTCGTCACACACCTTTACAGGTCGAACCCCCTTAAACGGCAAAAAAACCGAACGCGAGCAGCAATGCGATGATTGCTACTGCAGAATAGTGTCCAAGTCGAAGCTTGGTGCTGGGTTTCGCCTGACGAAGCTGCTGTGCTGCTGTACGTCGTCCGCTTTTCCTTCCGGGGAGGGGAGAAGACTTTTCCAAAACTGATCTTGACCGTACGAAGGTCGTCACTTAACTAAAGAGCATTGGCTGGCCGTGGGTTGTTATATAAGTTTTTTTCTTCCTCGCACGGGCGCTCGATTCCAGTGCCGCGGCGGAAGAGCGCGATCTTCTTCGGGGATGGGCTTTGGTGGGCGCTCCCGAACCCACGGGGAGCTGCTCGGGCTAGCTTCGTTTACAGCCGGCTCGTTCGCTTCTTCGGATGGTGGCGCGGGCGCTTTTGCTCACCGCGCGGTTGCTGCGCGCTTCTACGAGAACGACGGCGGCTCTCCAAGCGAGCGGGAACGATGCTGTGCAGCTCCGTTGCATAATGAAGATCATGAAGCACGTCAGCCTTTTGCTCTGCGGCAGCAAGCAGCTCATCCCGAAGACCAGAGCCAGAGAGCGCGAACCACCAGCGCGAGAGAGTGGCGCGAGACCTCGAACGCAACAACCTTGATCGTGAAAAGTCGCGCCAAGATCGGGCCAACTTGCTTGCGCGCGCGCGTTCGGCTCGCTCGGCCTGCCGTTTGGCCCAGATCGAGCAGGAAGTTCAACGAACGACGCGGAAGCGAAAGAAAGCTCTCAAGCGGATCGCACGGGGAGCGGTGCGGGAACGGATCGAGCGAAGGCACACCGTCGCCGAGGTCGGCGGAGCTGCGTGGTGGCGAGATCTTGAATTGGGGGAAGAGCAAAAGCTCTGAGGGCTTTGAAGGAATGGAGCAGTCCTCTCGCACACGCAAGGCACTCATTTCACCAGTCCGCCCGTCATTCTCGCTCATTCATCGTCGATTCTGTTTTGGGCTGCCGATCCTGGGGCTGCTTTCACTGAGTGACCGCGGATGTGTGGCCGAGAGCGAGCCAAGGAGAGTGAGCGAGATGCTTCCGCGAGCATGGTTTGATCGTTCCACGGAGCTTTAATGATGTTTTGCTCCCCAGAGGAAAGATCGTTTTTGTTAAGGGGAAGAAGGTACGCAATCACCGGTATGCGAATTGTTCGGACGGTTTGAATGCAAGTACCTTAACCTCTTGTCACCGGGAACGTTGCACCGTCGTGTGGCTGCAATGCCGATACGATGTACAGCATCGGTAAAGTGGCCCGCTTTTGTTCTTCTTTTTTTTTCATTGGTGTACAATGGTCCAGCAAAGCATCACCAGTACAATGGCCGAGAGTTGCCCTTGTCACTTGCCTATCGTGTGGTACCGATCAGTTTTGGACAAAAATGACCTAAAACTGCTGGAAATGAACATTGCTGCCCTCCGGCCCGCCGCGAGGAACATCCATCCAGGGTGGCAGCAGCCTCCTGCTTGTTTCTGCAGTCTGCAGTTGCATCTTGTGTGTGTGTGTGTGTGTGTGTGTGTGTGTGT
>SIXB01006357.1:0-11851 GCA_007018985.1 Anopheles bwambae | reverse complement strand
TGCTAATGTAGTTCGAGGCAGCTGCGAGGAGAGGTTCGTACACCAGGAGCTCGAAGACCTTAGCGCAGGCACAAAGCGATGTAATGCCACGGTAATTACATGCATTTGATTTGTCCCCCTTTTTGTGCACTGGAACAAGCCACGAAGTTTTCCAGCAGGCAGGATAGATGCCCGAACGCAGCGAGTCGCGAAAAATCGAGGCCAGGATAGGCGCGATGGTGGTACCACAACGCTTAAGCGTGGAAGCCGGGATCCCGTCAGGCCCTGGAGCAAACGAAGGTTTCAGCCTGTCAATCGCTTTCGAAACTGAATACTCATCGATGATCGGCAAGTTTGGGGCCATAGCATCCACCGGTACGTTTGATAATGCGTCGGCTATCTGCCTCTCATCAGTTACCGCTGGAAGGAAGGTGGCGGCAAAGCGCGAGGCAAAAATATCACATACAGCAGACGGATTGTTGCCGTTACGCGATACGCGGCAGCTTTAGCCGTTTTGAGCCTGCGCAGCGTTCTGTCACCCCAAGGGGGGCCTCGTTTAGGTCGTTTCACCGGCGTGCATTCATTCAGGGCTTGCAACATGAACCGCTCAAAATCTTTCACAGCGAGGTCAAGAGTGGCGTAACGAGAACAATCGAAGACATTCGCGAACGAGGCGATCATCCGCAGGAGGGCGTGGTGTTAGCGCAAGAACGGCTGATTCCTCTCGTGGTAGCGGGATGGCCAACTCAAGCGCAGGGTAATAGGTGTCAATTGCTAACAGCGGGGTGAGGCAAAGTTCAAGCGGAAGGCAAACAGAAGCAACAGCATTATTTACAAACACCAGGTCTAAGACGTGTCCGCTGGTGATAAGATGACAATTGATCTGGAAAAGTCCGCTATAATGCATCTCGTCCATAAACAAAGCGGAGAGAGCCGATTGCGTACGTGGCTCATAATGCAGAAATGGCAAATCCGGATCATGCTCAGCGGCTGACCAGGAGACGAGAGGTTGGTTGAAGTCGCCTAACAGGAGGAAACCGTCTCCGGTATGCATAATTGAGCATAATGAGCGAATGCAGTTTTCGATTTCACGGAGCGTGGCAGCATTTGCGGCAAGTCTAGGCAGGAGGTATGCAGCAATGATTAATAGTCGGGAATTGCCTAGTTGTACACACTAGCTCAAGCGATGGATGGGTTGTGTGTTCCCGTGACGTCAGAGACTGAGAGCACGCAATCAACACAACTCCACCGCGGGAACATGTACTGTTGTCAACACTACGATCGCATCGGTAGACTCGGAAGCTATCGTTAAACAGCCAAGCCGAAGGTAGGCTAGGATCGAGCCAGGTTTCCGTAAGCACTATTACATCGAAATTGGATTCCAACACCGACAGGCGAAACTCATCGACCTTCGTGCGCAGTCCCCGCACGTTTTGATAGTAAACAGAGGCAGTGGAACGGGCAATGCGAAGCGCATTAGCAGCAGGAACAAAACAGGTAGGTGTTTGTACAGACTGAACAGAGGTTCGTCTATTCGTGAAAGAAACGGTCAAGTGTGGTCTGTTGTAAGTTGGTGTTGGAAGTGCGGCGAATTAAAAGCGGGCCGTCAATGAGTGTTGAATTAGGACCATGAGTGGTGTCGTTCAGCGTGTGTTCTCCCAGTTGTGGTGATGTTAGTGTTTGAGCCTGTGATGTTGATGCGTGTGCCGGTGCGTGATAGACAGTGGATGTTGGTGTGCGAGGCATCGATCGGCGATCGATGACAACAGGTGTGCGTGTGAGAGAACGGTGTTTGATGGTGATTGGTGACGATGAGTGTCCATGCTGACGGGATTGTACAAATTCACGTACACCAATACCGACAGGCCAGGTCGATGGGGCGAGTGCTGCGTCACGAAGGGCGGCCGGTACTCTCACTTTGAAAAAAAAAGCCAGTTTACGCTGTCAACACTGACTCCCTTCCTCAGCAAGCAGTATGCTAGGACGTCATCGGTGGCTAAACGGCGTTTCACAGAAGCGACCACTTACTCCACAGTGACGGCAGTGGACAAGCGAGATAGTCGGATCCATATTCTGTCTGTGGCCGGCTGGGGAAACGCTGCTCGAAGCGGTGACGATAGCGAATCGGTTCCCATGAGTTCATCCGGTAGCGTAGACGGGGCTGGGATGCCGACTGTAGTGTTAGTGTACGCGCTTGGCGATGACGCTGCATAAATGTTATTTTGACGAATGTTTACATTTTTGTTGACATCGGGGGACATAGAATCCTCGATGATACGCCGCCGCTTTCTACCCGCAACGGGCCGAGGATCGGTATTGCAAAGCTGAGGTATGGGTGCATTTTGCAGTAGAGTAAATCCGCAGCGCACCTCGGCGATAATCGGTTCAATAAGCTTCCGCAACAGTTGAGGTGAGAGCAGCTTGAAAACCGACCTGAGCCCTGATCTCTTTGACTGATCGGCAGCGCGGATTTTTCAGGATATTGGTGCACCCAGTGCAGCTCCAGTGCAGATCGATGTGAGTCAGGACCGCATCAATCAGCTCGGAAGGCAGCCTGCAACAACCGCGGTGAAAAGTAGCCTCACAGTACGCACAGCCGACGATACAGTCGGCAGCATCCAGTGGCACAGCACACACCAAACAGATAGCCGCCATCGCGAAATTATGCGCGGTTTTGATCACACCACCGTTAACCCGGATTAAAAACGTTAATACACAGTCGTGGGTCAATGAAATAACACACTAACACGCAACAGTAACAGGAAGCAGTTTGGTAGTCAATTGGACGAGTATTAACTGGGTACGTTAGAAAATACACTTAAATATTTTTGGAAAAACGCGGAGCACAGCGATATGCGACCGAGCAGTTAGACGTCAGACGTCAGTCGATCCTTTACTTCCCAACTGACAAAACAACCGCAAACAATTCAAAATGACCGTTTCATAACCCTTACATTCCAACAACCCCATTTGAAACATAACTGATAAATGCAGCATATGCTAGGATAGAACCAAACTATAAATTATCGTATGGAATCATTATCGTTGGCCTAAATCAACAAGCATCGGTACGGCCCAGTACTTGACTTCATCGGTAAGCGTAGGGCAATAAAAAGTCCATACAGCATGAAAAGAAAATAGGAAACAGACTGCATGATGTGTTGTGCAAGTGTGCAAGTGTGTTTAGGAACGTTCTAGAAACGCAAAGGATCTGAAGATAAACATAAAAGGCGAAATATAAGGATACATAGAAAACCATATAAAACCCCGAGAATCGACCAACGCAAAGAAATACAAATTAGACATAACATAATCATATACACCTACACATCGACACAAGATGAACAAACACAACCAACACACACAAATAGTTCAAAAATACAGCGGGCGGCAAAATAAAGTTCCCACTACTTACAATTTCATATTTTTTATATTTTTTTTCGTGATAATTGAAGTAATTGCATTGCTTTATTTTTTGAAACATTGTTCGTGATATGCTTAAGAATGTGCAGTACCATACCAAGACAAAAATAAGAAGTTTGCTTCAAGAAAAGAATATATGAAATATATAATATAGAGAATATTTGAAATTTGCCATGATTTATAGTGTTTTTTGTAACGACAAGTGCTCTTATAACCGCTTGGCCTGCCTCAGGAGTGTCCGAAACCGCTCACGGTCTCGCGCCTTCGTCTGCCAGTGCGTTATCTCGGCCTTAATGGCAGACGCCTCCACGCCATCTTGCCACCTCAGTTTGGGCCTACCACGCCTCCTCTGTCCTTGTGGACGGCCTAAAAAGGCTTTACGGGCTGTGTCGTCCGTTTCCATGCGTACAACATGGCCAGCCCACCAGAGCCTGGCGAGCTTGATACGCTGTACGACAGTGAGGTCACCGTACATCTCGTATAGCTCGTCATTATAGCGGCTCCTCCATTGTCCATCCACATATACGGGGCCAAGTATCCTTCTGAGCATCTTCCTCTCGAACGCGGCTAAGAAGGGTTTCGTCAGATTTGGACAGTGTCCATGCCTCAGATGCGTATGAGAGTACCAGTACTATATAGGTACTACATAGTCCCAGCTTCGTCCGTCGCGACAGGTTCTTTGAGGTAAACTGCTTTTTCAGGCTGTAGAATGACCGGTTGGCAGCCAGTATCCTTGCGCGCAACTCAGCTTCCATGCTGTTGTCGTTGCTGACCTTTGACCCAAGATAGGTGAATTGTGGGACGACTTCAAAAGTGCGTTCACCTATCTGTACGTCACGCCTACGTAGGTTCTGATTATTTATTGGTAGCGCCGCTGATGTTGCCACCATCAGTTTGGTCTTTGCCTCGTTTATCTGCAATCCGAGGCTCTCTGCCGCCTACTCAATCCCTTGATAGGCTTCCGCTATATAGGAGAGCCGCAGACCAATGATGTCTATATCATCAGCGTGTACCAAGATGACGTTGACTTATAGAAGATGGTTCCCGTAGACTCCACCCTCGAGTCGCGGATGGCCCTCTCTAGCGCCAGGTTGAATAGGAGACGGGCAAGTCCGTCCCCCTGGCGCAGACCCTTGGTGTTAGCAAAAGGTCCTGAGAGTTTTCCATCCACCCTCACCTGGCAAGTGACGTTGGTCATAGTCATTCTACCTAGCCTTATCAGTTTGGCCGGGATTCCAAAAGAGCTCATAGCGTCATACAGTTTTACCCTGGCTATGCTATCATATGCAGCTTTGAAATCAATGAAGAGATGATATCTTTTGTTAATTATGATATCTTTTGTTTTTTTTTTGTATTGGATTTGCAAACTGCTCTCCACATTCTACATGTATTGGTTATGCAAACTGCTCTAGCCATTTTAATACTCCACAACTGCGTTTGGTAAGTAGCTATAATGATCACCGTAAACATGTAGCAAAACTTCTGCAACTTCATCAAGCGTGGCGGGGTGTTCGTTAACACATATAGTGTCATTGGCCTTTCGTTCGATCTTATCAATAATGGTCTGTTCATAGACCACGAAAAGCTCAGGTGTAACAGAAGATCTAAAAAGATCCAATTTTTGCACTGTTGTTATCCATGAAGCCAATTGACGTTTACTTCCGTCAAAGGAAGGAATTGATCTTACAGGGTTTTCAATGATATTATTGACGTTTTCAGCGAGTTGTTGATTCGTTCGAGCATATAATTGACTCTTTCAGCGAGATATTGAATTGTTCGGAAGCAGGCGTTGACAAGTTCGGCGATACTATAGAGCTGTCACTTTCGTACCCCTTGGACTGCAGCTTGGATCTTTCCCATCAGAAGGTAAACAAACAGTTTTCGAAAAAATGTGCTGGTTTTAACTAATATATGTATTAAAAAGCTTGCGGAATGGCTATTTGCTAATAAAAGGACATCTAAGAATGAAAAATTACACGCTTCGGCACAGGGTGTAAACAAAACAAACGAGAGCTCAATAGTATCGTCGAACATGTCAACGCCTGCTTCCGAACAATTCAATATCTCGCTGAAAGTGTCAATTATATGCCCGAACGAATCAACAACTCGCTGAACATGTCAATAATATCATTGAAAACCCTGTATAAGATCTGGGATTCTATAATAATCGGCGTGCCTAACAGGAGCCGTTTGCAACTGCTGTCGTTGATGGTGCTGCAAGTTATTATTTTCTATCTGCAGCGTGTTTACGCGTTCTTCTAGCATGCGCATCGAATTCACTAACGCATGTATATCTTGTTCCATTTTGCTCAAAACACTGTTTTTCGAGTTCTTTAGTTTTAAGAGGGGGTTAAACTTGGGCATAAATAATAAAAACACTGCTTATTGAAGGGACAGCGTACCTGACAGTGTACCTTAAATAACTCACCTAATGAGACTCTGCTTTTTCGCAATTTAAGAATTTGGATTATTCCTTTTTTTTAATTTTTAATCTCATCTCCCCAATGTTCCTCTTAGGGCGGTGGCAATGTCTTTTCGCATGCAATTTTATCGGACGGCCTGTCAAATTTTTGTATGGGATTTGACAGATAACGTCGCACGACGAAATCGCACGTCCGACGTTATCTGTCAAATCCCATACAAATCTCGTCCGATAAAATCGCATCCGATGAGCGTTGCCACCGCCTTTAGGCCCGTGTCTGTGCTCCATCGGATGCGATTTTATCGGAAGGCCTGTCAAAATTTTGAATGGAATGTTTGATTTCGTCGGACACCGCATCCGATTTTATCTGTCAAACTAAATGTGTGGTGTTTTGTAGGAACAATCTCAACTTATTTTTTCATAATTGTTATATTATTAAAATCATCCAATTAATCGCAATAGTATACGAAAAAGCGTTTGACAGCACGTGCGATAAAATCGCATGCGATGGAGCACAGACACGGGCCTTAATGTGTGCATAAATCAGGAGTTTGCACGATCTTGTTGTTTTCCCAGGTGATCTTCTGGGGAATATTCTTTGCCGTTGCAGATCCAGAAGCTGGTTCCTATCCTGAGTAGTAATACTAAACGTTTTTGTTTTGCACCAGAAATAATCACTATTGGAAAAAAATCACTGGCGTTCGTCACCAATCGACCGCGGGTAGGTTAACGGTATTATTTTTCGAGCACTCACATAAACGTGGACTGGGCCGAACCAACTGCGCTAATTATGGATTCAAGAGGCGAAAGAACTCCGCAGGAGCCAAACCCTCTATAAACTGTTCAAACAACAACAATTATGGATTGGTTTGTAATAAATCAATAGATTATACAATCTCAATGTTTTATGATTTGTTTATTTGTTTATTTATATTTGTTTAGTGAATGGCCATCATTGGCCTTATCGCTGATCTTATAAACTATTTATGTGGCCTAGGGTAGCAATAAATAACATAAAGCATCACGGTACAATGTAACATCAGCACAAAATAAATAAAAAAGAGTATCACAGCAAGAAATACAGGATAACATAGGGAATACCAGTCAAAAGAGTCAAAGAGTGCATTAAATCTGATAGCCATCACAGTCAAAGGTTAATTATCGTTATATGCACGTTTAGTTTGGCCAACTCTTAGTAGCGTATAGTTTCTTAAAATACGAGCAGGTACGTGGAAATTAACTCTAGCTAAAAGGTCCGGTGAATCTATCTCTCCTACGATAATTGTTTTCATGAACAAGATTTGCGCCGTTTCGCAACGAGTAGCGAGAAAATGAAATATCGAACTCGAGTCCAAAAATTTAACATCGGGTGTGATAACTAAGTCTCGCTGTAACGTTACGCCAGGGTGTGAACTGTAAGACCAAACGGGTGATTAAACATCGGGTGTGATAACTAAGTCTCGCTGTCACGTTACGCCAGGGTGTGAACCGTAAGACCAAACGGGTGATTTTTTTCTGCACTGACTCAATCTTATTCGACCATAACGACGACGACGACGGGCACCATACTACTGAGGAGTGGATAGTTTGCTCTGGGAAGCAGTGGATACAAAGAAAAGTTTGTTTTTTGTGTCGCTTTATTGACCAACGTAACACCGCTACTTGCGTTTGCGTCTGGCTAAGCCGCTTGCTACAAACAGAATGCCGTTTCAGTTCAAAGTTCACCGCTCACTCTTACCACAACCAGTAGAAATCCATCGCAAACGCGTTTCTACCTGCTCGCCTACAAGTCGTGCTCTTGCTCCCACACTTGCTTGCCAAAAAGACTTCACGCACACCAATACATCGACCGGCTTTTTCGCTCGACTTGTTGTATCGTGCATACGTGCCTACCGTCAACTACATACGTCGCCCGTTCCGTATGGCACGATGCCTTCCTTCTCTCTCTCTCTCCTCTTCATTTTCCGTTATCAACGGAACAAATAGTATACATACAGGGTTTTACAAGTCAGAATCGAATGTCAGCAAAACAATTTCAGAAGCTCAAGATGCAGTTTAGCTGTCAAAAGTAGTTGTTTCACCGCACCGATGCTATTTTTCACAAGCGCAATATGATTTTTAAATCGCTCATGTTATTTTTTAGAGGCCTTTCGCATCGTTTTGCAAATTCAAACACGCATTTTGAGATTATTCGTTGTTGTTATTTATTGTATAAAATAAGATTTTCTGTGCAAAAAGCTACGAGTACTAGCGTATGTAAACATGTACAATGTTTATGTAGCTTTTTGCACAGAAAATCGCTATTTTTACCTTAAATAAGAAGAAGAAAATAGCTGTCAAGTCGATGGAGATTACGTCTTGTTTTTTTGTTTTAGTTCACCGTGTTTGACACATAACCGATGCAGTAAGTAGATGGAGTAAATGTAAACAATCTAATTCAGCTCTTCTTCAAAATCAACTCGTCCCATATTTTTGTTGGATACCGGCTAAACATGAAAGATGAGATTGATGGTAAACTGATGTCCTTAACCTCTTAACCTCAACCTCAATAACAAACATAGACAACGGTTTCATTTATTTATATGGTTAAATTTGTTTTTTTGACAGCTTGAGCAGTTGGAAAAATATAGCTAATGCAGCTTCTTGTTCCAGCCTTAATGTACCAATTTTTGCTTCATGGAATCCAGTCTGCAAACGGTAACTTGAACGGGAACGTCACTTGTAACGTCAAAACAGTAGAAAAAAGAATGCTATATGTCAGGCCTATCTGCCATCTGTGTTATAGAACTATCAGGCATTGATTTCGAGACATTTGTAATTCAAGAGGTAAAAATTATGTCATAAATATCATTGGAAAAAATTACAAATTTTCTTCTAAAATAAAAAAAAAACACATAAAATGGACGCGAATAACATTAACGGTATTCAATAAATTTTCCCGTATAGAATTTCATTACATTTTTTATCTTACCTACAATACCGAAATACTTACCCAAAAGACACTTTGTCGTCTATGATTGACATTAAACTCAGGATATTTTACAATTTTACCCGTTATCAGCTCAATTATCAAACCCCTTAATACACTTACCGCAAAAATAATAAGAGAAATCTGTTGTCGGCTGTCGCGTAGAATAGAAATGCCAAGAACTAGAATGTATGTTACTAACAAATCCTCAATAACATAATGTAGCTCTGCATTAGGTTTCGCGAGCATTAAATTATAAGTTTTGCCAAATCATGCTGCAAAAAATAATGTAAAAGAATCCCACGAATATATGATCGTTAAACACTGGTAAATGGCAATAGTAATAGTGTTGCGACAAACGCATCGGTGGCTAGCTGGGTCATCGTAACTAGAACAGCTAGACTACGACAGGTGGCGCTAATAGTAAAATGTAAACACCCTATCCGCAAAAGAGCGGTTTTCGCCGCGATTTACGACCTAGCGAAAATGCTTTTTTCACGATTTGTATGGAGCGAAGACACACACCCAAATTATGGTCACAGATTATGGATGGGAAGTTTATGGTTCTGACTTCTGTTTCACTCTCGCTCACAGACGACGATCTCCTGTCGCATTCTCACAATCCCATCGGCTCTACGGTTTGGTTGTTGCTGCTCTTTCTCGCACGTGAGGGAGTTTTCTTTCTCCTTGTTTATCCCGTGTGTGGTATTGGCTGCGAACGATCAGTATCCTCATGATCCGTTAGTTAGTTAAAGGTAAATTGTTAGAAGCAATGACTGTGGCACACCAAATTCTGCACAAATTCATGCCCGTTTATGTGCCACGCTGTATGGAAAACGTTTTGTGACTAGCACAACAACACAATCTAGCAACACAGCCCAGCCTTTGATCATGAATAATAAAAAAAAATACCTTAAGCACACGTATGATGTTGTGAGTGGATTTGGGACATTTTATGCGGACGAGCAACAATTAAATGCCGCATACAGGTGTCCCCCGAGATACGACTGTATTTGGGACCGAAAAACTGTCCAAAAGTAAGGCGTAAGTCGAAATAGTCGTATGTCGAATATCTGTGAATATAAATTTTATAGCTTGAAATTGAAGAGTCGGAATCTATGAAATCGTGTATTTTATTCAAAATACTGTTTGATAATGTATTAATTTTACTCCATAACCCGTTTACACGATATAGACATGCAAGATCGCGTAGTTGTGGAATCTTTGGAAATGTGTTTGTAACGGTTATCAGCACAGAAATTTAAAAAATATATCAAATTCCTCTCAATGACATCTTTAAACTGTCAAAATTAAAATCGTCGTATCTGCGAATCGTCGTAACTCGAGGGGGTCGTAACTCGAGGGACGCCTGTATTGTATACCCTTTAAACCATACGTCAGAATGCTTTTAATCGTCACTATGCTGCTCTTTTCAACATGCGTAGCGACTCTTTTGACGCAGTCGATCATCACAACGAGTCTAGATCCTACGAGGCCATACGAGATCGATTCCCATCCGAACCATTCCCCCGAAAGCAAGATCCGGCTATAGGATAGCGTGACTTTAGTACGGTTAACGAACCGTACGGTTAAGGAGCCACAGCATTGCTCGGTATATAAAAGAAGAAATTTGTACGGGAGGCAATTGGCTTGGTATGCAGATGGCAGGGAGCTGTGGGGTCGTATTGGCCACGGGCTGTAATCGACTACGTGGTTCCAAGGAGCGCTGATATGTGGTCAGCGGGGCGCCAGGTAGTTTGGAAGGTACCATTCCGACTCTTGAGAGCAGCGAATTCGAATGGAATCGCACCTCCCAAATGATCCAGATGGTTCCGACCCGGTAGGTCGGCCCGCATTCAGTGGCGTATTACCACGACTGGAGGCCCTAAGCGGACACACGAAAGTTGACCATTCGGATGTGTCGAGCGAGAAGTTTTATGAGGAATTCTAAACCAGAGAAGGATTGCGAAGCACTTTTACTTCCGAGTGGGGGGATGGGTTCCTCTCCTCGGGGCCCTACGCGACCGCTTAGTTAGCGTACTGGTTGAACCGCCCCTGCCCGCACCTTACTATTGTTTGCCTGAAGCACGGCAAATACAGTTTAAATTTTACATTTAGTTTACATTTACATCCTAAAGCATACTAGCCATATTGAAAAGCAACACGAATAGAAAGGAAAGAAGGGGGAAGGGAGTAAGGAAAAGGGGGGCAAACAAGAGCGGAAGGAGGAGCGGGAAGGGTGATTATCGAAGAGGTGAGATGAAAAGATGAAGGCGTGGGTTGCGTACAGCAGCGCGAATTGTTCCGGAGCGACGATAAGTTCTAAACAATGGGGGACGAGAGCGAAGCGAGCTGAAGGGAGCATACAGGAACGGGAAGGACATACAGGAAGGGAGCAACATGCATATTTTGTAGGTCGATGTTCTTCCTTCCAGCCACACTTTGGAAAGAAATTTCGGATAGTTAGCCCTTGCTACGAGAGACGGTTCGCACGAGGATTGAACCGAAGACGAGCATGTTGTTAATTCGTGCAAGTTGACGTTACCTGCTACTAATTAGTTTGCCGGGATAGCGGGATAGCCAGTCCTGGGCCACTAGGACCATACGGGGCTTGAACCTAGGACGGGTATGTTGTTGTGTTGTGTTCGGGGAGCACGACAACGAGGGGCAGCCGAAACCAGCCAAGCCATCCATAGAATGCGGGGACGCGTAGAGCAGCTTGGCGCGTGGCTCCGGCTGCACCATCGGCATTTGAGGCTCCCGGGGGGCCGGTTGCCACAGCCAATCCCCGACCGCAGCCGCGGCGCCTTCGACAATGCATGCAGCATAAACGTCCCTTACGCTTGCTGCGTCAATGGCGAGTGCAGCGACGGGCTAGAACACAACTCTCTATGCCCCCCTCCAGATAGCGATATGGCCGCGCAGCACCATCCGCAACGATGATGCGTCTTCAAAAAAGGCGAGAGAAAGAACAAGCTAGGCATCGCGAGCGAGCGATGCGTGCGCCAGATAAGCCGAGGCGGACCCTCCTCGCTCACAGCATCGAGCGAGAGGCAGGG
>SIXB01006356.1:0-11854 GCA_007018985.1 Anopheles bwambae | reverse complement strand
ACACACACGCATTCACATACACGAAAAGGAAAACCTCGAAAAGGAGCCATATTTGGCTGTACGGTATAACAGGACACAAGGGTCTGCCAGGCAGATAAAAAGCTAAAATTGACTCGGTTGTAAAAGCCTATAGCGGGCTAGCCTGCCTCCCACAATTGCTGTGTTTTGCAGCAGGATTATTAATCTTAATAATGGTTAAATCATGTTTGAACCTTGTTAAAACGCTGATTTATTACAACAAAAACATGATAAAACATATTCCAACATTGAATCAGATTCTAAAAATTAACCTCTATTCTAGGTGATGCTGGTAATTTGCTACAACGGAATACAGAACAGAGTAAACACTACCTACATAAAAAACTAAACAAAAAATAGTTTTTTTTTGCTGATGAAGATTTACTGACAGTATGAGCACCTTGGGGGGATCTAGGGGAGAGCGTAATGCCAAACCCAAATTCGCAGCATTAGACATTAATAAGCTGTACATAACCAGCCGTGTAAGTTCAATATACGATGTACGAAAATATATTATTGTGTTTGTACACAAAATGTTTAATAAATGTTGAAAAATTTCAGGGAGAATCTTTTGAGCCATCGACACAAAAAAGTACTGCTCCTCGTAAGCATGGCATGCAAAGTTTGGGAAAGGTTCCAACGGCCCGTCGTCCACCAGCAAACCTTCCATCTTTAAAAGCAGAAGTAGGAAATCCCGGCGAACAGTCTGGCAGCTGGACTAACGAACTTAACGAAGGACAATACGTCAGCCAGAGTCCAAATCATTCAACGGAAGAAGTCAACAAAATACCAAATTTATCTATTTCTAAAAGTTCGACTCAACGCCACACTTCGTCTCCTAATATTTCAAAACCGGGCGAATTATCATGGAACACGGTAGTGCAAATGATTAAGCAATACTTTTGATAAAACAATAATTTAATTTTCTCAATTTCATGTAGAACGAGTTCCCTTCATTGGACGGCACTGGTTCGTATGGGGGGGGAACAACAAAATCTCAACTATTCCAAGAACATTATTCCGGAACTTCTCAAACCAATCATCAAGCCGACATTCGTTCACAATTGAAAGCACCTTGCGGCCAAGGAACCAGTATTGCAACGGAGGATTTAGATGGTGGTGGAAACTTCCTAGGTGGTTTGAACAGTTGTCAGGTCACAACGGGATCGTCTCAATCGTCTCCTCTGCCCCCCCAGTTCAGAGCTCTTTTGCCACCCTTTATGCAACGAGGGAGCGAAAGCGTTTTGTTAGGAAACGAAAACGAAGGAGGCTCCTTGTCGCCAATACCTTCACAAACTTCAATTTTTTCTACGATACCAGGAATGTGCAACGATTCCAAAAACAGCAGTACTGCCCATAATGTGACCACCAATTACAATACGGACAACAGAAAAATGAACAGCAATGGTGGCAACAACTGCAGCAGCAGCAGCAGCCATAAATCCAACAATAATGGAGAAAAGATTAGCAACGTTGCGGTTAATACCGGAACAAATGTAACTATAATATCCAGTCAGTTTTCGAAGACACAATCTTCAAGCTTATCGACTCATTCGCAGCAACAACAACTAAATAACCGTATTGGTGGAGGAAACTCTTATTCTTCAATTCCATCAACCAGAAGCGGGCGTGTTGTTAGGGGAGGAAATGGTGGGAGCAACAATACATCGAGTGAAGGAGGTAATGACAAAACTGGTGGAATTGCCTATGATAATAGTTATCAAAATGCAAATCGACGAGGGGGTTCCAATCATCTTCCGCGTTATGCCAACCGTGGAACTTCAGGTGGTGGTGTTGGTAATTATAATAATACTATCGGTAATTTGCGTAGTAATGGAGGGAATGTGATTGGTTCAGGTGAAGTTGGTAGCCCGAGCGGATTCAATGATGAAAATCGCAATTCACATCCACCATATGGATCAAGTGTTTTAGCGGAGCAAGAAGTTGTAGTGCGACCTATCATACGAGATGAAGAATTGCAAAGATTAGAAGCAATTGCAAAGGACGAAGGATGGGCTAAAGATTCTGAATTTGATTATAATCAAAAATTAGAATTTTCTGATGATGAATCAGAGTTAAATCAAATACCAACTGCTATGAAAGTAAAGGATATGGCTACAGATATAAATATAATATCAGTTAAAGCAGAAAAGGAGCAGCAAGAACATGAAATATTTGATAAATCTGATCGTACTCTGGATGTAAGTGTAGCGCATAGAGAAAGAGATCCAAATCAAGACTCTATGCAAATAAATTGTAGCAGCGGTGTGCGTAGTTTAGTTGGAGAAGGCAGTGCAATCAATGTAAACATGACGGCAGGGGGATTGGATGCAGCAGAAGCAAAAGAGCGCTTAAAACAACGTCAGGAAGAGGACCTTAAACGTGATATTGAACGTAAACTGGCTGCCGCTAGAAAGTTACAGGAACTGGAAGAAAAGCTTAGCAGAAAAAAAACAGAGGAATCAATAGATGCAAAAGCAGGCAATAATGATATTAGCAAAAGTGGTAATATTGCCTCGACTATCAATATCTCTACAACGTTAGGAAACAAACTGGAAGAGGGAAAAGTTTTTGAACCTGTATCGGAACATAACAACGAACGAGTAATATCCGTTAAAATTCGTGGTAAAAGTGACGAACGAACTAATTTGAAAGATGCACGTTATGAATTTGGCACCGGTTCACGACATGATCGCGAAACGGGAAACATCAGTAGCAGTACTAGCAGTAATTGGGACATGCCAGGATTCTCAAAGACATTTCAATCAAATTTGCCCCCAAGGTTTCAAAGGCGCAAACTGGAGCGAAACACTTCCGGTGCAAATTTGTTGACGAGTAATAATAATAGTGTTGGTCTTGTGTCACCTCGAATCGGAAACACTGGTCCTTGTGGTAGCAATTCTGTTGGTGAGATAAAAAGTGGAATTCCCTTTGCCCAACAGTATGATCCACGGTTTATTCATAATCAACAGACATACGGAAAAAATTGTAACGCAATGACAAGTTCATCACGTCGAACAGCAGTTTCTGTACGGGATCGTGATGAACGCCAGAGGCATCATTATGATGCAGTTGAACATAATCAACGCGAGGTAATAAAAACAAAAAAAGAATCATTTGAAGACGGCAATCGTTTTAATAATGCTACTGGTGGTACCCAAGAATTGAATAGTTATGTCAACAACAAGCAAAACATTGGTTGTGTAACGCCGCAATTAGACCGTAGCTTATCAGAATCGTCTAATCGTAAAACAAGTGTTTCAAGTGATGATAATCATCATACAAGCCAACCACACCATAAACCGGTTATTCGAAATGTCGGAAGCAATACTAAAGTATCTGGAAATTATGTGCGTGAGAAATCATGGGATATGGAAGATCAAAAAGAATCGTCTGCGTCATCCTCTGCTTCTTTTAGTGGCAGTGATGTTCACCGCGAAACGCCCCCACGTTCTGATTGTGACTTGCCTAAACAGATATTACACCGGGTGAAAGAAACAACGCCCCAATCATCATCCGATTCAATAAAAGATGAAAAAATGTCATTTAAGCAACGTATTAAGAAAGCCGTTGATTATGAATCAAATCAAAATGATGAAGAGATTCACAGATGTGAGCATCTGTCATTTGACGGTGCAACAATAGAAGATAATAGCGTTGGTAGTTCGAATACGTCACTAGACCCTGAGGACTCTTCCCCTGGCGCTGCAATGGATAAAGCAAGCCTATTGTCTAGGTCGGATGGATATGCTTGTTTTGGAATAGGAGAAACGAATGAAAAAGAAAATGTTGAATTAAATCAATTAGAATGCCCCAAAGATACAACACATGAGACTTCACATCTTTCAAGATCGCTAGGCTACACAGATGATAACAAACAAATAACTTCTACGACGATATCGCATCAACCACATCAAAACAGCTTAAAAAAGAAAGATGGAACAACAACCCAACATTCTCGCGATAGTCGAAGGCATGATTCTCGCAGTGGCGTTCGTGGTGGCGGGGGCTACAGTGTTGGATTCCATCGAGCAGATGGGACGGGATGCTTGTCCAGTAGAGGCGGTTCTTTGAATTGGAATAGACCTCGTGGTGGCAGTAGAACTGGTGGAGCTGGTCGTGGTTACCATCAAGATTGCTGGAGCGAATCTGAATATTCGGAAGAAAGTTTTGACGAACAAACAAAACATCATGTACATCAAAAGATATATAACCATTCAATGTCTGTTACTGTTGGAATACATAGTGCAGCTAATGCGGATTCGACTATTTTTGGGGGTGCAAAAGAAGGATTCGTACCACGTGGTGAACCATCACGACGAGGCCGAGGAGGGGGGAATATTGGCTCTATTGTTTCTGTTGTTAATCCTTCGAGTGCAAATAATCGCCAGAAACAACAAGGAGTCTTCTCTGGCTCTATTACATCTATCGAGGAAAGTGTAGCCATCAGCAAAAAAGTTGACGGATATGGATGCACTAATTCAAAAAACCCATTTAGTTCCAGTACAGTTGATGACGATGATAGACAAACAAAACATTCTGTTGTAGACCATTCGAACAGCACTGTTACTTCTGTAATATCTCCTATACGGGACGATCGCACAGTTCAACATAACAAGAGACCATTGTCTTTGTGTGATGCTTATAATACGTCGGATGATGTTTTATCACTTGAAAAAGAAAATCCCATTTCGAAGATCCTAGAGAGGGAACATAGTGCAATAGATATTCGTAATGACGAATCTCATTCTCGAGAGGATAGTCACAAATCAGATGGCAGATCAAATTCCACAGATCATTGTTTGGCAGTGATGAAACAAACTGGTGATGAATGCGATTCTAATAAGTCCACGGCTGCGTCATTGGTAGACGATACCAAGACAAATACAACAAAAAATGGTAGTACTACAACTTTACAGCAACAGTCAACAAATTTATCCACCATATCAGGATCTGTTGGTAAATTGAATAACTCTATGGACAGTAATGTGCGAGGAAAGGCTATTGTTGGAAATTTTAGAGGCGGTTCCATCAATGTTATTACATTGCGCCAGCAGCAATCTGTATCACAAAGCCAAGGAGGGGGTAAATCATCTACCACTGAAGCGACCAGCGATTCATTAGTTTCAGTGAATACATCTAATTCTAATCAATTAATCACAACATCAAACAGTAACAACGACAATGACTCCATGCCGTCAGGAACATCAGGAACACGTTCTTCAACATTATCGGTAGAAGGAGACATAAAGTGTGTAACAGATCAGCGTCACTTAACACAACAAGATGTAACAGAAAAACTGAATGCTTCTTCCACAGTTAGCTCCAACACTGATAATGATAAGCATCATCTTGATGGCAATAATGCTCCAGTTAACACGATGATATTCGACAACACGAACTTCAAATCAGCCGTATCCGCGTTGAGTGTAAACAACACAAACACAGTAGGTGATTGCGGCGGAACGGGTGTAGACGCTTCCTTAACAAATCTGAAACGTCAACAAAGTGGCAATAGTGTCATAAATGTTGATGCAAAAGTAAAATCAGGTTTAATGAATGAGAAAGTTATTACTGGTGCTTCTAATGCAGTTGGTTCAATAATGAAGTCTCCACAATCTTTGACATCTAATACGTCAGCACATCGTCCAACAACTTCGATACCAGTAACGACATCAAGTGAAGGAAGTTCGCAACATAGCATCGTTGGTAATTCTCAAAGAACAGTGCTTTCTGCAGGTGTTACAAAACAACAGTCGTCCACTATTATCACAAGTACCCTGCAAGGAATCCCGTTTCAAAAAAGTGAGACCGATTATAAGGAAGTAAAACCATTTGCCTTTGAGACTGATATTAGCCATTTAATTGAAGGTGACAAAGGTATTAAGCAACAATCTACAGTATCGGCTGGATTGTGTTTATCAAAATCAATAGAAGTCGACGGAGGTAACGGTCATGGAAGAGTGTCTGCGTCAGTACAAAATATAATTTCTCCTTCGACAGCCGATTTGAACATGAAAATAGCGAGTGTAAAGAAAGTTTGGGAAATGCCCACTGTACCAGAACAAACAGGATCGGGAACAGTAAATAGTGGCGGCGGAGGTAGTGCTACATGCAACGTCAATATGGCAAATGAACATTCAGTTAGTGGTAGTGGAAATGTTCCTAGTGGAAATAATGTTCATTTAAAATCAAATTTCGTAAGGACACAACATACATCCCATCAACCACAGTATCAACATTCCCATGCTGGAACTGCTGGTCATCACTCTCACCAAGCGCATGGTACTCATTCTTCTTATGGAGCAGCATTTGGATCAGAATCAGATTCCTTAGTGGAACATTTTAATAGCTCCAATAATGTTTGCAATATTCCCAATCCCACGGGATCGAACAATGGATGCGACATTAATACTGGAATTACTCTCAACAACGAATGTAATGACCCTTCTAATCAGGGATATGGTCTGAGTCATCATCACTCTCAACAACAGCCGACAAAGGTTCATCAACAGACACATCAACTGCAACAGCAACATCCCCACCAACAGCAAGATCTACATCATCAACGACAGGCACACAATATGCAAGAATCAGCTCAATCGACTACGCAACAACATACGCAACAGCCACAGAAACAATTACAGCATCCATCACAACACTCATTGCAACATCATTCGCAACAACTTCAACGTCAGCAGCAACAACATAAGGAGCAAAGTCAACACATTCAACAATTGCAACAAATGCATCAACAATCGCAACAGCAACATAAACCACAAACGCAGTCGCAATCACAATCGCATCCTCCGACGCAACCGCCTTCGCAATCGCTGCCACAATCACAAGCACAAACTTCTCAATCACAATTAAAGGTGCAGCACTCACCGCAACAGCAATCGCAACAGCTGTCGCAACAAATACCCCAACAACTTTCACAGTCTCAGTCACAACATTCACATTCGCATCAGCAGCACCAACCTCATAAACAATCACAAATTCAACAGCAGTTGCAACAGCATCCTGCGCAACAACTTCCGCAACAATTGCAGCAAACACATCATCAGCAAACACTACAATTACAACATCAGCAACAGACACAACAGACACAACATGTTTCCTCTGTTAATGTTCAACAGCATCAAGCTGCAGTGGCCGTTACTATGGGTCTGAACAAACACCCAGTGGCAGATGTATTGGCAGCGGCAGTCGCTGCGAATAATGTTAATGTGTGCAAGGTTAAACCCACGCAACAAAGCAGTGCTGGTGGTATGCATCAATCTAATAGTATGGGTTTGTCACCCCCCCCACAAATGCAAAGCGGATCAATTCCTTCTGCTCCACAACCGTTCTATCCGGCACAGTACGGCGTATCTGCTGTTCCATCACCTCCTGCTGTGTTATATAATTCAGCTGCTGCTGCTGCCGCCATGAATTCTCAAGGTGGATTATACAACGCATTCCAAATCGAACCAAGTGGTCGTTCACAATTTTCACAGTTTCCTGGACACTATGGAACATCAGGTACAACTGGAGGGCCATATAATACATATATGACTCCGACCGCGACAAATATGCAAACGGGACCTACACCTGAGATGTTCCAAAGCCTTTCATCTCAGTTTCGCATGGGTTCAGTCCAATCCCCGTACAACCAAACAACTCAAATGGGAAACCCAAATACCATGCTGATATCATCAAATAATACTTCTTTAATGTCCTCATCAGTAAAAACTTCCACGCAACAGATAGGTGCTATTGGACAACCTAAACCTAATGGCGGTGGATCGGTTAATCAACCACCGTTTGGACAGCAGTATCTTAACATGTTTCCGCCTGCTCCATTGCAAAACACGGCAGCTAACTACTATTCAAATTCGGGTGGGGGACAAAACGCTTTTTTCGGCGCAGCAAGTGCTACAGGTGCTGCAACGCAGAGTGCGTACGGTATACCACCAGCAGCAGTAGCTGCATCTAACATGTTTGGTGGTCATGGTGGGCAAAATCCTTCAAACACTTCCCAACCTCCGCCACCTCAGCAACAGATGCCCAACTACTCTTCCCAATTTTTAAATTCGCCGCTTTTAGCTGCTACTAATCCAACATTGGGACAACAACAATATCGAGGAGCGCCAAACAATGCTTCTCAACATTCTGGAGCTAATTCCTCTAGTTACATAAAATCAAACCAATCTCCACAATCATCCCATATTCAGCAACAACAGCAAGCACAACAGCAACAGGATACAGTGAGTTATTATTCATTCTATCACAAATAGGCTTTGAGTATGCCTGCGTTTCAGTGTAACGCATAACATTAATGGTCATGTATAGAGAATAGGGTATTAAGAACAAACTGAGAATAAGTTGTTGGAAGATGAAGCTCATTATAGTTGCTTCACAATAATTATAGTTTTTCGTCGCGTACAATCTCAGTCTATGGTTTTCATTTATTCAGCCTATAGTTTAGTTTTTCATAGCAATCTGCATGTTCGTCTGGCTTGCGCAAAATAAAATAGGAAGTTTATAAAATCATTTGTTCCCTTCAACTGTCATTTTATGTTTTATTTAATCGCAAAAAAATGGTTTACAAATATTTAAATAAAATGTGTGTAAAAACATTTACTTACCTCAAGGTCCTAGTCTGTCAACTTTTCCCGAAATTGGATTGCTACCATACACCATACATTTTACCATACAAACAAAAAAGAAACAAACAAACAAACTAACTAACTAACAAACAAAAAAAAACAAACAATATATCTGACAAATAATATATTATATATAGACAGATCGATAAAAACATCAGCTGGTCTTTTGGTACAGTCGTCGACTCGTACGACTTCAAAAAATGCCCGTCATGGGTTCAAGCCCCAAATAGACTATGCCGCCATACGTACGACTGTCCAAAGACTATGTAGGAACGATGTAAAGTAATATATTATGATTTGATAAGTAGCCAAAAGTTCGTTACAGGCAGTTTGATATCTCAGAGCCCTTTTCGATTCAAATTTTAATTATGATTTTCATGATAAATCGGTCTGGTGCTCACTAGAAATTTGTAAATTAATTATTGAATGTTTCATTTGGAATAAAATATTCTCCCTGATCCTTCAGGATCGTCTTGTCCCGCACGTCGAAGAGATAGTGGGAAACTATCAAAGAGGATTCCGAAACTGAAAATCAACCACTGATCAGATATTCACTATGCAGTAGATCTTGGAGAAGATGGCTGAATACAGAAACGACACATACCATCTCTTCATTGACTTCAAAGCCGCATATGATAGCATAGCCAAGGTAAAACAGTATGACGCTATGAGCTCTTTTGGAATCCCGGCCAAACTGATAAGGCTAGTTAGAATAACTATGACCAACGTCACTTGCCAGGTGAGGGTGGATGGAAAACTCTCAGGACCTTTTGCTATCATCAAAGGTCTACGCCAGGGAGACGGGCTTGCATGTTTCCTATTCAACTTGGCGCAAGAGAGGGCCATCCGCGACTCGAGGGTGGAGACTACAGGAACCATCTTCTATAAGTCAACCCAGATCCTGGTATACGCTGATGATATAGACATCATTGGTCTGCGGCTCTCCTATGAAGCAGAAGCCTACCAAGGGATCGAGCAGGTGGCAGAGAACCTCGGTTTGCAGATAAACGAGGCAAAGACCAAACTGATGGTGGCAACATCAGCGGTTCTACCAATAAATAATCAGAATCTACGTAGGCGTGACGTACAGCTAGGTGAACGCACTTTTGAAGTCGTCCCTCAATTCACCTATTTGGGGTCAAAGGTCAGTAACGACAATAGCATGGAAGCTGTGTTGCGCGCAAAGATGCTGGCTGCCAACCGGTCATTCTACAGCCTGAAAAATCAGTTCACCTCAAAGAACCTGTCGCGACGGACGAAGCTGGGACTATATAGTACATATATAGTCCCGGTACTCACATACGCCTCTGAGACATGGACACTGTCCAAATCTGACGAAACCCTCTTAGCCGCGTTCGAGAGGAAGATGCTCAGAAGGATACTTGGCCCCGTATGTGTGGAAGGACAATAGAGGAGCCGCTATAATGATGAGCTATACGAGATGTACGGCGACCTTACTGTCGTCCAGCGTATCAAGCTCGCCAGGTTCCGGTGGGCTGGCCATCTTGTACGCATGGAAACGGACGACCCAGCCCGTAAAGTCTTTTTAGGCCGTCCACAAGGACAGGGGAGGCGTGGTAGGCCCAAATTGAGTTGGCAGGATGGCTTGGAGGCGTCCGCCATTAAGGCCGGGATAACGGACCGGCAGACGAAGGCGCGAGACCGTGAGCGGTTTCGGACACTCCTGAGGCAGGCCAAGACCGCAAAGCGGTTGTAGTGCCGGATAAGTAAGAAAGTATCTAAGTGGGTATATATACAGGTGAGCTTATCCCTAGGTGCATGAATTTAGAAGGCTGATTTTTATCGCTTCTGTTGATGATGATGATGGTCCCTCCACTTTCCCCTTCAAAGGTTCGAGAAGGACGAAATTATCTTAAAGATATTTAAGTATAAAAAATGAAAGTTAAATTTCTACATAACACTCCAGTGGATGATTGCGTGTTTTCGACCCACTAATGAATCCGATAGGGTGCCGCTAAGTCCTATCATCTTACAATCAGTGGGTCTAAACCCCAAAGTCCACTATACGCGCGCGTGTCTCGAATCTTTGAAGACTCTCATTATTTTTTAAATTTTATTTTAAATTTTTTTTTTTTCATAAAAGCTGTTAAACAAAAACAAATTAAAAATACACCATCATCATCAAGTTGATAACTGCGGTTAAATACTATTACACCATACAAACAAGCAAGCTTTTCTAGAAGTATACATTCTACATTACACTATACTACTATACTAAAACACTTCACGACCACATTACTAAATAACCTGCTTCACATACAGTGCACATTCCTTTTTAAAATTTCCCAGACTTGTGGCGTTAACAACTTTTCTTGGCATCGAATTATACATTCTAATTCCCTTATAGTATAAGGAGTTCTGAGCTCTTAATGAAAGGTATCTTGGTGTTCTCGGTTCATTTGATCTACGAGTAGGGTAACGATGCACATCCGTCCCTAGAACTATTTGTTCCCCGAGATATCTTGGTAACATTCCATTCAATATTTTATGTATGAAAATCATTGTTTGATATATTATTCTTTGTTTTACTGACATCCATTGCAGGATGTCAAGCATAACGTTAGAAGAAGTTCTTGAACCAAGACCCAAAATCACCCTCATAATTTTGTTTTGGATACGTTGTAATATTTGTATCTGTTTTGTATTGCCAAGAAAAAGAATAGAAGCACAAAAATCTAAATGTGGTGAAATAAGCGACTTGTAAAGTTGCAGTTTACCAAAAAAGTTTAAATCTTTGCTAAGCCTGCTAATGACACCACTTTTTTGCTACTTTCGCTATGACATTATCTATGTGGGGCCCAAACGTGAGTTTATTGTCAATTATAACCCCTAAATATTTTAGTTCAGAAGTATTGTCTATTTGTTCTTGATTTATTGAAATACACTGTTGCGTTCTGGAACATGGTTTGTTGGTTCCTTCCGCCCTTGACGCCCCTACACCCGTTGTGTTTTGTTGTGTCGTCGTCGATCGCCAAAGGAGACAAAGTAAAAGAACACGTCCGGCTCGTATCGAGTTTCATGCGCTAGTGCCGCTTTATTCGCACACATACTTAATCACAAATTGTCGATCGGCAGTGCTGCCAGAAAATACATTTAACTTTTAATTCCCAACTGACAAAACAACCGCAAACAATTCAAAATGACCGTTTCATAACCCTTACATT
>SIXB01006355.1:0-11851 GCA_007018985.1 Anopheles bwambae | reverse complement strand
AACGATTTGAGTGCAGCAAATCGGCACATTTAAAGGCACTTTGCGACACTGCATAATGAATCAATTCTAATGGAGAAAATCAGCAAACGCCCATTCAGCAGACTGATTCCGGCTCTTGCCATACTGTCCCTTCCTGCAGGCCATTTCAGTACTACTGCAAAACAGCACTACTTAAAACTGAAGCCGTGGTGGTAAAAGCGGAGATGCTAAAAAGTAATTCATACCATCAATTACAGGTCCTTACCGCGCAGACTGTTGAATCTGGTACACCGCTGTGTAAAGCAAAAGTGAAGCACCCACAGCAAATGCCAGTTAGCATAGCCTCACACTTGGCGAACCAGCAACAATCAGCAGCTAAAAGCAACCCTCCAGCCAGACACGCCAGTTAAAAGCTGAAATTGTCAGATGCCCTTCGTTTGATGGGGCGGCCACCCTAGCGTTCGCGGTAATCATTCATTGCCCTTTTTTATTTCTTCTTTTTTTGTTGTTGTTCTTGTTGCTGCTACATTCCACGACTGATGGCGAAAGTTCCGTGGGCGAAAGGAAAGGAAAAAGTTCCAGCGGCCAAGTTCCAGCGAAATGGATGGGCATTCCTAGTTTTCTTGTTTACGTTGCTGGAATTCTTGACCATTGCGGAGAGCGACAGAGAGAGAGAGAGATAGAGAGAGTTGAGTGCGGACGGGAGGGAAAGGTACACAAACACCCCAATCATCACAGCCACTTTGGATGACCGACGACCCTTGGGCATTCCCTTGGGCGCGCCGCGCCGAGTGTAGTTCTCGATCTGTCTTCTGGCTGCTGCCGCCCCTTGATGGAGGTGGACGTATCCTTTCATGCTTTATGTTGCTGTAGGTACGCTTTTAGTGCAGGTTCGGTCAGATCCTACTACGTATGTCAATTTAATGATGTATGTGTATGTGTGTGTGTTAGTTTGCAGTTGCATACGATGTAATTGATTCGAGTAGCAACGACACACACACACATCCACACACGGCATTCGCCTTCCGTTTTGAGCATCTAGATCAGAGATGTCAAACTGATAGCCCTGAGGTCTTTTGGTTTGGCCGCGACCGTTTGGGCCAAATTTTTTTTAGAACTATTTGTTAGTAGCATTATTCTTACAGTCGGTTTCTTTCCTACCTTCTCTGTATGCATAAAAAAGAAAAGAATGTCAAAAACTGTTATATTCACAGAAGTAAAATCAAACATGCAAATTTTGATGAAACTGAGCTTTCAATTCGGCACAATTTTAGTAAAATGGTTAAAAAATCAATGGAAATTATGTTATACCCTTTCCCATGATTAAGTTTGTTACCAGCACATATTTGATTAACAATTCTTAAAATAAAAAAAACTCAGGGTTTAGTTTCAACTTCATACAAAATCGTGAATGTCTTATTCATATGTATGTAATTTAGGAACATTACTTTTTTATTGTTAAGTCATCAATCAAGGCACTTGGCGATCAATTAATCAATTTCTTTAAGAAAAAGATCTGTACAAATTAACAAAATCACTCAGCCAACAGGAATTAAAAACGCAAGCTCTCACACTTTTTTAGCATACTGTTTTGGAAAAGATCGAACCCATCTTTAGGAATACTAAAGATATAACATTCTATTCCTGCAAAACGTTTAGAAATCAGATGAAATCAAACGTCAGAACAAACACGTATTACTTTTAATAGAATGTTACAAACGGTCTCCATTAGGCTTCCATCAGGCATCCTACTAAGATCAATATGATTCGATAAACTACAGATGGGCTTATGACTCTGATTTTGGTCGCCATAATGAATGATGATTTCTATGGAGATTGGCAGGAAGGGAATAACGGGTACTAAGGATTTTTATAACACCTTCCACTCCTCTGTAAAATGAAGATCTGAACTGGACTGAACGACCTGATGTAAGTTATGGACTTTAGACAGCATCAAAAGTAAAAATTCGCTACTTTAATTCCAGCTCAAAAATATTGATGATCAAAATGACACCAATATCAACTTTTCTTTACAAAATGTACTGCTTTGTAATGAAACTAACGCGTAAGCCATGGTTAGTTTTTACACATTATTTTTGCGTACTGAATCTTGTCAGTAGCCTTTATCCTTTGCAAATGTTGGAAATACCAGGGGATAATGACCGATTCAAAATACAGGGTTTTCCAGGAGTTCTCATAGCTGTGGGACATTTTATTGACTCTTTCTGAAGTGAAATGAACTTAATGTAACAGGAATTGGACTCTATAGCATCCTTGTTGGACAAATCCAATAGGAATTTCCAAGATGCTTGTCCAAAAAGGGTGCCATAGAGTCCAATTTCCAACATATCAAGTTCACTTCCTATACGAAAGAGTCGAGAAAGTGTCCCACAACTTTAACTTTTACAACGTAACTATCGTCCCAAAATGAAAAGAGCGACTAACGATCTGATTTTGTATCATATAATATCGTGTAAAAACTTTGCTGTGGCCCGTGCTACTATTTTCAGTAGCATTTTGGCCCGCAGCGCCAAAAGAGTTTGACATCGCTGATCTAGATCACACACCACTGTCGTTTCTGGCAACGTCGAGCAACAGAAGCACACAGCAAGCAACACACGAAAAAGGGACATTTTTCTTGCACGTTTCACCAGCACATCCCTTCGTCCCTAACTTCGTGCCAAAGCATAACCATCTGAAGCGCAAACGAGTGTTCCAAAACGGTGCCACCGAACAAAACCCCTTGCCACAGGGTGGACAGGGTGAGCGCAGAGAAATTAAATGAAATAGCTAATCAATTTAGGACTTCAAAAACGACTTCCAAAGTGTGTTCGGAAGACTCTCAATCTCTCTCACATTTTCTCTCTCTCTCTCTCTCTCTCTCTCTCTCTCTCTCCCTCTCTCTCTCTTTCTCTCTTTGCCCCCCTCAGCCCCGTTCAGAAGTGAATGGAAACTCAAAACACACACGACAACAAGAACAACAATAACAGTAACAAAAAAAAAGACAAACTAGAAGGACACAAAAAGGACCTTCCGCACGTGGCACGTTGGAATCGCGCCCAGTATCGGTGTCGACGATCGAGCACGTCTCGCTAGTGGCCTCTAGTAACTGGGGGGGGGGGGGGGATAAGGGTGGAGTGGTTTGAAAAGTATGCAAAGTACCCGGTTGCCCCGTTTGCCGTAGCGTAACCGTAGAGGAAGAGCAGCAAAATTGAATCAACTTTCCGAAACATGTTCGAAAACGCACTGCACATGACGAAAGATGGCTGTGGCGCGGTGGCAGTAAATAGCACTGACAAGTGAAGTTTGACAGCTCTTGGTGCGAGAGTGAAGGAACCCCGTCCAACGCGGTGTGACTAATTGGCTAAAAGCATACCGGAGTATATAACTAAACAACACCCACCCACACACCCACACACACACGAAATCACTAAAAAGAAATCCAGAGGTGCCCGATACACTGCCGTAATAGGTTTAATGACATTTATTACTGTACTGCTTGTACTGCAACCGTGCGTCCTTGCGCTTGTCACACGCAAATTCATTTAGCCGTTGGTACGTTAGCCGCCGTAGCGTAGCGTTACCCGTACCCGTTACAGACTGTGAGGGGGAGGGGACCGTGCCGGATGGCTTTGTTTGGGTGACTGTGAAGTACCGAGCTTTACACAGCTCTGTGCAGCTCTTCTACACCGGGTCCGTTCGTTTTTTTTGCACTTCCGAAGCATCTCCTATGCAAAAGCTTCTCCTCTCGCTCTCTCCGGTAGTCACTTCTGGCACGTTTGGGAGGTAGGGAGCGTTTTTATTTACGCCAGCGTCTGGCTTAAAAAACGTGCTGAATGGTTGGATGAGAAGAAGCGTACTTTGCATTACACCTTCTGTTAAACCTGAGGCTAATCGGTACCTGGAAGCAGTGGCAATGATACCCGAATAGCTGTATTGATTTACCCTGCAGCTGCTTCTCAATGCAGAATGAACGGGTTTTTGGTGTGCGTTTCAAGTGACCGATGTTGGTAGAAAAGAGGAAGCCCTCACAAAAAATTACAATACATTTACACTCTCGGCAATGCACCCAATATAATGTGCAGGCTTTAAGTCAGAGTTTTTGGATTCCATCCATGGAAATTGAAAACTGTTCCAGGAAAATTACTTTAATTGAGATGTTCATCTGATCGATTACAAAGTTCTTCTGCAGACTTTCATAGCTTCCTCAGGCAGTAGACCTTCCGGTTGAAAGTCAGCCCAATCACAATCAGAATCTCTATCGAATCGCAATCCCAATCCCAATCGAATCGCAATCCCAATCGCAAAGGAATCTTTCAGGAATTCAAATCCTACAAACGGGATCCGATCCGATCGAATATTTCTAGGGATTGAATCTTCGAATCTTCCGAATCCTGAATCTCCCAACACTAATCGGTACATCACATCTAAGTAGACTGGAATTTAATTGAAGTGCACTAGTGGTCCCATCCTCAATTGGGATTTCATCTTGATTCTTAGATGGACTTTAGCTACACACGTGAGCCACAGACCAATGATGTCTTATATCATCAGGGTATGCCTGATTAATTCTGGAAGATAGTGCCCGAAGTTGGTTCATCCGAGATCTTCCGTAAGATACTCGCTAGCTTCAAGTTGTTGGTGGAGCCCATGTTCCTGCCAGATACTATTCGGCAAACACTTCAACCGAGTCAAATTAACTAGTAAATCTATACAAGTTTGGTTTGTTTATAGCACAGTGAATACGAAGGTCGATTTACTGAAAGGTTGCACATGTAGAACAATACCAACCATTCCAAAACCTAACAGCTAGATTTAACGCTCGCAATCATCGAGGTATGCTCTCCCATACCGAGCCCCGTTGACCATACGAGGAGAGATTGGTGTTCCAAATCGCACCTGTCAAGCATGTGCATATTGTTCAGACAAGATCACCTTATGGAAAAGCGCCACAGCATGACACACCGAGGTACACAAAAATCCCTCGTGCCCCCGTATGTAATTGCCGCCGCAAGTAACAAGCACGCGAACACAATCGCAAATCGCCGATCCGATGACCCAAGCATGGTCTACGCGTGGTCTATGCAATTGCGCTTTGTCAACCACAGCCCTTCGACAGCCTTCGTGCTAGGGCTCGCCTGCTGACAGATGCAGGAGAAACAAAAAAAAAACAAGTAGAAGCAAAGCTGAACGACAATCGGCGAAGCCTGCGACGACAATCGAGCGCTTATTTGGCGTCGAATTAATTTAATTGCGATAATTGGAGGATATTATTTACATTTGATGGCTAGCTAGGGTCTCTATAACCCCGGCCCTTCCTTGCCAGTGTGCAAGGTTAATCCCCTCCCTGGCCCACTTGATCTGAATCGGATGATCGGAAAATAAAAACAAAACAAAAACAACTACGTTGCAATCCGTGAGTGAGCGGGAAGCGTTCCGAATTCCGCCAGTTAGGGCGAGGACACACGGCCGCCAGCTCGAGACCCGGAGGAGCGACAGGCGGATTGACAATTGGCGACAAATCGATCGTCGCGCGTTCGCGGCGATTGGCGGCGACGATTTACATGCACACAGTGTTCGGTTCAATTATGTGTGCACATTTCTTGCCGTGTGCCGTGCTGTGGATGAGGTAGCCCCGGAGACTGAGTAACCACACGTCACTTCGGCGCAATTGTTGTGTCTATTGGGTACCATTAGGGCATTAGGGTGGAATCCGTAGGTCTACGTGAGTCGAAAGCTGGTGCGTTTGTGTTTTGTTTTGATTGAGTGTACAAACGGTTCGTAAGATGCGTGTCGTTGTTAGCCCAGGTCCAGATGACCCGGATTGGCTCCTAACTTAAGTAGAGGGACAGTTATAATTCCAGGACAGCGAATTGGAGCACGGGGGTAATGAGGGTCACATACATTTTTGTTTTCAAATTTTTTTAGAGACCTTTCTACCCTTTACAAAATAAATACCGATTGTATTCACATTAGGCGGTCTCGTGGTACAGTCGTCAACTCGAACGACTCATTAACATGCCCGTAATGGGTTCAAGCCTAGAATGGACCGTATCCCCGTAACAAGGATTGACTATCCGGCTGCGTGGTAGTGAATTAAGTCTCGAAAGCCTGTATAGGCCGGAATGTCCGCGTAGGACGTTACGCCAAATAGAAGAAGATATTCACATTATCATTGCTTTTATCATTGAATACGTAAAACCTTATTATTTTTATTTATCAGAGGGTTAGCTAGTTTCATTGGGAGGTCGTTGTGTACAGCGAAAAATACGTCGAAATGCAACCCAGGTGAAATATATTTCAACATTTTCCAATCGGGTGCATCCCTCAATACTAGAAGGACTCTATACAATGCTAGCATATTCCAAGCTTGGACGAGGGAGACTGCAGTACAGAGTTCTTAAGCAGAAATGATCTCTAAACTCAGATGAAGCCCTGAGTTTGAATCCCAGAGTTTGATTTTCTTTGGTTATTACATCCTTCAACTGTTGTTTAACTGGCAATCAAGTGTTACCCCAAGGTCAGGAATAAAACAAGATAGAGATACATTGAAAAGCTTATAACCAAAAGTCAAAATCAAGAACACTAATTCTGCAGAATTTATTAGCTCTTCCAGTGTCCCGCAAGGCAGTAATTTAGGACCTATTCTATTTATTATATTTAATGTATTGTGTGCTGCCTGATACTTGTTTAATGTATGCTGACGACTTCAAACTCTTTTTACCGGTTAAGAGTCCTAACGATTGCATCATCCTTCAAAATATTATAAATGGGTTTGGTACTTGGTGTCTAAAACATGATCTAGAGTTAGCCCTTGATAAACGTTTCATAGACTCAAAAACGATCAATTATAATTATTCGTTGTTAGACAGTGTGTTAGATCGTCGCCAGGAAGTCTGTGATCTAGGTGTTACACTAGACCCTAGTTTAAATTTCTGTTTACATATTGACAACACTGTTAACAAGGCATACAAGATGCAAGGTTTTATCTTTCGACAATTCCGTGAATGTAATGATGTCTTATGTCTTAAGTCGTTGTTTACTGGTCTTGTGCGCTCGTGCGTGGCGTATTGCTCAATTCTTTAGTTCCCGAATTGCACTACGATGATTAACAGAATAGAGGCAATACAACGGAAGTTTACAAGACTTGCTTTAAGATGCGACCAATTCAGAGGACTTACAACCATGCCAAGTTATCGCTCGCGTTGTCTTCTGCTTGGTCTACAGATGCTCGAACACCGTTTTAAGGTTAACCCATGTGTATTTGTAGCCAAATATTAAAAAAAACGAATTAGACGTCCCTTATTTACTAGAGAAGATCAATATCTACGCGCCATCAAGACCTCTTCGCTCTCGTAACTTACTTGTCGGCGAGAACAGGTGTACCTTATATGGATACAACGTACCGTTACTAGCAATGACAAGGCAATTCAATACATGGTCCCGTCACTTTGATTTTAATTTAACGACCAACGCATTTAAAGAAAACATTTTATTAATCTTCAATTTTGGTGACACTGGATCAAGGAAGATATTAGGGGAATAAATTAGGATTAGTACTGAGTACTGAAGTACTTATAACCTGAGGTGTAGGATAGGTTATAAGTACTTAATTTGTCACAGCCTCAAAAGTGCAAGACACATATGTTGGTAAATAAATAAATAAATAAATAAATAAATAAATAAATAAATAAATAAATAAATAAATAAATACATAAATAAATAAATAAATAAATAAATAAATAAATACATAAACAAAAGAATGTGAATAACAAGAGTGAGAAAAATAAAATAAATAGAACATTAAGAGCACAAAGGCACAAACAAATAGCAGAACGCCATTCAACGAAGGAGTTTAGGTAGAATTGATATCTTCTACCTAATCTTATCCACACACTATGATCTTATCCACACACTAGCCGTAGAATTCACGGACCCCTTTATACTTGCTGGTTTTATTCTTTCTCCTGTGGCGCTCAATCCTGGAATAAGAGTCTGACGCTCTTCTATACAATTGAGCAAGTACAGCGTTGCATTTTTCAGCTATTTTAGTAACTACAGCTCTGCGGCAGACAATTAAGATAAATAATATAACTACAAGATGCAATAAGAGGAAGAACATGATACCTTCTAATATTTTTTGCATCTGTGAGTCCCAGCAATGTAACATAACAAACTACAGGCTTGCTTAATATAGCAAAGTATTTAGATTTTTTTTCGACTCTTGGTAATTTCTCATCCTCTCTTGTTTGTTTAGCTAAGTCTGTTTTCTAAGTCATTGCCGAATGTGCACATAATTATTCACCGGCTTCAAGATGTTTTTCAACGGTTGTCAAATGGTGCATTTGCTTCATAAAGATATTTCAATTTTGCACATGATTTTCAACACATTACAGAGAACTGTCAAACTCGATGCAGCTTGAGACGTGTTGAAAATCATGCTGAAGAAATGATTATGATGATGTAAATTAAATACCAGATTGATGTGGAATAACATCTTGCACGCGGTGAATAACAGCGTTTACGTTCGAAACTGATTTGGAAAACCCTGCTAAAAAAAATAACAAAAATTAATCAACAGCTTCAGATCGGGTGCCAACCCCTGCAAGATTGAATCCGTACAGTACTGACATCTAGATGGCGCTGTTTCCATATTGCAGGGTTTTATCTATGTCTTGGGCAGCAGCTTGAGCGTAAATGGTGACAAATATTTCATTTTAATATGATATTAATGTAATACTGTTCAACTGTATACAGGGGTAGAGGGAAATGGTACAACAAAAAATAAAGTTATTGATGAAATTAAACCAAGTAGTAAAGTATCTCTTTGTTTGGGATGTTTTTAAAAGCAATTGTTACCCAAAATTAATTATCATTATCCCCGAGCGACGCTCACTAAGGGGCAGCACGCCTTTATTGAAGTTTAACGAAGTGATAGACCATTATCTGACGTACACTCACACACACGCACACACAAACACGTACAAGTTCGTGTCTTTATCGGGTTAAAAAATAAAAGACGGACCCACTTCAACTGCAAACTCCGCTACGACGAAGTAAATGCATCGGAACATCGGAATCGGATTGAACCTTTTCCCTCTATTTATCTTGCTCTCTTCTCTCTCTCCCTCTCTCTCTCTCCCTCTGTCTTTTACAGCTCATCGTGCGGCCCGTTGTCCTGCAGGTGCTGCATCACGAACTCGTGCAGATCGTCGAGCGACCGGTGCCCGAAGTACTCGGTCACCTTCTCGCCGTCGCGGTACAGGAAGACGGTCGGATACCCGTTCACCTCCTGCTCGCCGCACAGCTCCTTGTTCGCGTCGACCGTGCAGTCCACCTTCGCGATCGTCACCCCGTCCCGGGCGGTCAGCTTCTCCGCCAGCTGCTCCCAGGTCGGGGCGAGCCGCATGCAGTGCCCGCACCAGGGCGCGTAGAACTTCACCACCGTCACGCCCTTCGCGATCGCGTGCGCAAAGTCGCCCTCGGACAGCTGCACCACCACCGACCGGTTGTCGTCCCGCTCGGCCCCACCCTCCAGCGTGCCCTCGCCCTTCTGCTCGGCTCCCTGCGCGCCATCCTCCTTCAGCCCGCCGGCCATCCGCGCCACGTACTGCTTCAGGTCGGTGTGCGTACGCGGCCCCGTGTACTTCTCGATCTTCTTGCCGTCCTCGATCCACAGCAGCGTCGGGTAGCCCTTCACCTCGAAGTCGGTACAGATCGGCCGGTACTGCGTGCAGTCGATCTTGGACACGCGGATGTCCCGCTCGTGCTCGAGGCTGCGGGCCAGCTCCTCCCAGGTCGGCGCGAGCTTGGTGCAGTGGCCGCACCAGGGCGCGTAGAACTTGACGAAGTGCTTGCCGCTCGAGACGTGCTTCGCGAACGTGTCCTCGGTCAGCTCGGTCAGCGGCGAGACCGGGGCGGGCGGTGCGTCCGCCTGCCCGCCATCCTCCTGCGCACCGTCCTCGCCGTCCCCGTCGGTGCCCTTGGCCGGGCCGTCGCCCGCCGCCGGTGCCAGCTGCTCGTCCAGGAACGCGTTGAACTGGGCGAGATCGCGCGCCCCACGGTACTTGGTGGCGCCGTCCGCGCCACCGTCCTTGCGGAACAGCTTCAGCATCGGGTAGCCGGTGACGTCGTGCTGCGTGCAGAGATCCCCGTCGGTCGTGCAGTCGACGCGCCCAATCTTGACCACCCCGTCCGGTTCGCCGTTGCGGGCCTTCGCCAGGGTGGCCCAGGTCGGTGCCAGCTTCTTGCAGTAGTCACACCTGTGCGGGAGGAAGAGAAGGGGGAAGAGTGGGATGAAGGGGGGGGGAGGGGAGGGGAGGAAGAGACAATGACACAGCGGTTAGAGAGACAATGAGGGGCTGCTTCTTCGCGAAAGAGACCATTATCTCCCGGGGCGCCCGGCTCGCAGCTCGCCATTAAAACCGGTTTTAAAAATAAATCACCTCCGTGCGGGGTTCTCCCGCGGGCTGTGCCGGCGCACTTACCAGGGGGCGTAGAACATGACGAAGTAGCTGCTGCCCTCGAGCTCCGACTGGAAGTTGTCCTTCGTCAGGTGGACGCTCGCCGTGTCCGCGTGACCGCTGGCCAGCGTGGCCAGCAGGGCGCCCGCCACCATTAGGCCGACGATGGTTCGCTGCATTCCGGCCATTTTGCTTTCCACGCCGGGTGCTAGGTGTCGCTGTGTGTGTGTGTATATGTCCCGTGCTTGCTTTTAGGCCTGTCTTTTCCTTATCTTTCCAACGCTCCGGGTCGCTAGCCCGATGAACTGTCTTTGCTTTGCGGACTGTTTTATCTCACTAAAAACACTTGACTGTGCGTTTGATTGCAGTGGGGCCGCCTTTGCCTGCCGATGGAAAAGGGCTTATCGTGACACACACTCTCGCACACACACACACGTCGGAGGCGGAGGGAACACACAACTGCCACAGCCTCCGCTTGCACAGTCAGCTCTGGTCTCTAGGGGGCAGGGACCCGTTTTGTGACAGCTTGCGGCCACTGACAGGCGGCCGCCGACCGGTTGCGTTTGCGTGTGAGCGCCGCGAGTGCCATGGCAGGGGTTGTGTCGATTCTGTCTCGGATGGGTTGACTGTCAAATGTGCATGTTTAAATCGTTTTTTTAGCTTGAAAATGGGCTCAAGTACGGTTAATAAAATTAAATAAATTTCTTGACAAAATATAGTCATTTCAGTCGCCAAAAAAATCTATCATTCATGAGCTAATCAAACCAAACTCTATAGAAAAATACGGACTGGAATCGCAAAACCCTTCAATCATTGCATTTTCAGAATCATTGCAATAAACTTTTTTATATTCTTTCTTAAATTGGCTGTCTTAAAAGGCGAATTGTTTGTAATAAATTCCAGCTAAATTCTATATGTGTAGGAAACGTATCATTCAATCATTCGGAATGACCCTACAAAGCGTACTGCGAACTGCTTGGATCCAACACAGTAAAGATGGTCGTTCAAAACTCGGTACAACATCAACGCCTTTCTCGGAAATTTAAATGTCCGGTTAAAGCACTGATTTTGATATCAGCTTTTTTGTTGTAGCCCCAATTGACCAAGATATAGTGAGGTTTGGTTTCAATTGGTTGCAGCATATACAGTTTCCTAGCATACAATCACAGAAGAAAAAAAGATTTACCTCAAAATTATGATAAGGTCACATTTGTAACCGAAAATAAGTTTTAAATCAAAGAGAAAACAAAAAAAGACATGAGAGAAAAAATTGCAATAATTGGATACAAAAAATATGTAAAAAAACACACATACAAATTTAAAAAAAAATATTACAATTTTGCCACAAAATGTTGGAAGCATGAAAGAGTAAAATCGAAAGCTGTCAAACACGTGCAGTTTCTAATTTC